>JBAMJV010009985.1:0-49548 GCA_037951105.1 Echinarachnius parma | reverse complement strand
TTCACGGAGTTTGCTGACGCTTTGAGGGTCGCGTGGTGGAGTCATTCTAGAATGCTAAAGAAGAGGGCTTAAAGTTATATTAAGTTCGGGATTGGGGTTTGTGTGAATCAGTTCATGTGAAAACTGAACGACAGGGGCAATCTTATATGTCAGTTTAAAAAAAAGAGGAGTTTGGAGTTAACATGTCTAATTAAATCCTAATATATCGTGGTTTTAATTTCTCACTATCATAAACTTTAGCATAAAATGCACACACATATATTTAGTCTGTTTTAAAGAGTGAGTGTTTTATGGAATTTTGCAGGACGCATGGTGGAGTCATGCATGATAAATAATAAGGTTTGGTTTATAGTTCAACATGGGGGTTTGGGGAGTGTTTATGAGTAATCATGTCCAATAAACTCCTAACTTTTCATGATAATATCTATTTCTCATCAAGTGGACACACAATAAATTATTAGTCTGTTTTCTATAGGGTCGATCAATGTCCTTGCGCGCGAAGGATTCGTGCGAAAGATGAAGGTTGGGTTTAATTGGTGTGAAGATGTTCCTCATCTCTAATTGTTTACCCACCCCCCCCCCCCCCCCCCGATGCTCTAAAGGTTCTCTGTCCGTTTTTTTATTATGGTGTCTTGCAAGACACATGGCGGGTTTAGTCCCGTGTCAGCTAGGGTTTGATGTGAACATGCCCACGTGACCACTGATTGACAGTATCAGTCTCACACTAACGAAGACACATAATACAGGTGTTTAGGGCGTCTGGAGGAGAGTACAATGCATAACGTATTAGAGCATTAATCAAATTGTAATTTATTGTAAAGATATATCACTGTCATTGCCTGCCATCAAGATAAGTATAGCATCTAAATAAACTCAAATCAGTTTTCCTTATACATACATTAGGGTCAGTGTCCGTATATACTCTAACAGTTTAAGGGGCTATTTGGCGTCTTGGTCATGTTGGTGATAGGCGCGTGCCATATTCATGCTCTGTGATATAATACGTCTCAACCAAGTAACCCGAATAAACCAAGGCGTAGGGGGGGGGGGGGGGGGGGTAGAGGATTGGGGGAAGTTTTCCCATAATGGGCGTAGCCTAAGCTAACAGTAAACGTGATGTTACATTTCATAATTCGTTGCATTTAGTTACACGAAATATGGCAAAGAGAGGAGGGTCGGATGGTTGGGGAGGTGGGGGCGGGGGGGGGGGGGGTGACGGGTCACAGAAGGAGCAATTCCCTTTTGTTTTGTCCCTCAAGCTTATTTCTATATAATATAATACACAACAAAAAAACAATTCGTTAGGCCCAGCTATTTTCTGAATGGAAGAATGTCGAAGCCTTCCTGACGTGGGAATAACAAATACAAGATGCAAACAGAACAGAACAAAGCGATAATAATGAGATATCGCAGAACTGGCTTTAACGATGAGTATATATAGAGCAAATATTGACTCAAGTCCTGTCAAACTGTGGTCACTTGACTACGGGATACGACCATCCATGCACGTCGCAACTGCGTGAGTTTTGGAGAAGCAGTGCATGCATGCATATACCAAGATCGTTATCACGTGATTCTGGATGACGGGGCCGTGCATGGTATAACACGGGGGGGGGGGGGGGGGGGGGGGAGGTGGCTTGAGAGGGCACCAATTGTCAAGGGGGGGGGGGCCTGAGAGGGCACCAATTGTCAAGGCGGCCAACGACTTTTAATTAGTAACCAAAATTATTCTCTTCATTTGATTTGGCAGACTAATTTATCCCTGAAATGCATCGATTAGTCAGAAAATGTATTGAAATGTTGAATATATAAAGTTAAATAACGTCCGTGTCTGCCAAACATCGATATGTCAATGGCCTAAAATTACCTCCTACAATCGAGTGATTAATCCTATAATATCATGAACATTTTCATCATGTAAATGTTAAGCATTTCCATAATTCAAGTCTCGTTATGACAGACAGATAGCTTGATATCCTCTAACATTATTGGACTTATCAATTCATAGTCTCACGATCATTACAGTAGATCGTTTGTAATGATACAGTATAATAACCCAACATTAAGCATGTACCCAGCTAGCCACCTGACGTTGGGCCGATGTCGGAATTTGGTTGCCGGATGTCGGCATATCGCCGTTGGCTCGAGGTTAAAATGTCCGCCAGCCCAACATCGTCACGACGTCATTTTTGTGATATATTGGCATAACGTCATTTTCCGACAATGGCCCAACATCATCTCATGACATGATGTTGGGCCATTGTCGGAAAATGACCTTATGCCAATATATCACAAAAATGACGTCGTGACGATGTTGGGCTGGCGGACATTTTAACCTCGAGCCAACGGCGATATGCCGACATCCGGCAACCAATTCCGACATCGGCCAACGTCAGGTGGCTAGCTGGGTATTTACCTCGATTATAGTCAGAAAATGTATTGAAATTTTCAATTATTTATTGAGAATGAAATAACGTACGTGTTATCTGCCCAACATCGAAATGTCAATGGCCTTAAATAATCTTCCACGCCCGACATGATCGAGTGATTAATTATGTCATGTAATATACATGTTCAAACATCATCATTTTCATAATTCAAGTCTCGTTATCATGATAAGCCCATAACTTGATAAGCCCATCGACGTATTAGTCTCGCGATAATTACAGTAATGTTTCCAATAAAATAAATGACACAACATTTGGCATGTATACCTCGATCAGTCTGTGTATTCCAATGATAATTATTTCATTGTCTCACGAAGTTTTTATTAGTATATTATTTATTTTTATATTAATAATTATCCTATTCCTATGTCAAGTTAGTGCCAATGACTTGGTTGTGATTGAAACATAATAGCGCCCCGATTGCGTGCAGCTTCTTGAAAATCTGCTATGGAACCTTGAATTGTTTTTACAAAAACTATTCAAAAATGTTTTTTAACCGAATCATAGACAACAAAAGTATCGAAAGTTCTGCTGGACTAATGTGTTTTTAATCGCTATATCAACCTGATGGTATCACCATTAAAGTTGGTGCTTCATTTATAATATTATGACAAGTTAATTCAGTCTTGATTACAAATTAAAATGTTCCGAGTGGCACAAAATGTAAATACTTTCGAGTTTCGATTCTTCAACTCTGAAGGACAATGAAAACAATTATTATGAATCGTAGTAAAACATGAAGCAGCTTTTAAGTTACGTTTGTGCCCCTTTTAGAATAGAAAGTGATACTATACGTTTTATCATAGTGACAAGTAGCATAATGCATCTAGATGTTATTTCAACATCACGATATTTTATTAACGCTGCAAGGCCGCCGAAAGTCTGAAAGTTCATCTATAGTACAGCGTCTCAGAACATTGTTTTTTTTTTTTTTAATATATAATTATACAGTATATACAGTACAAAACATTAATAACAAACACCGTATGAAAACATAGTTTCCGAATTTTCGCCCATAGGGCTTCGTCAGGGTTTATTAGACTGAAGGAAAAAAATGTTTTTTCTTTTCTTTTTTTTCTTCAGTCTAATACGGTAAACCCTGACGAAGCCCTATGGGCGAAAATTCGGAAACTATGTTTTCATGCGGTGTTTGTTATTAATGTTTTGTTTGACTATTCACCACACCGACGCAGACCAACTTTTTGAACCTTATATATATACATACAAAAAGAGAGAAAACGCAGACACTTTGAAATATATTGCATCTGGGCAAGTATTCATAAAACAATACTAGCTTAAAGTTCCAATCTGAGCTTATTTTAGATGATAGAGCCAAGTATACAGGATACCCCTTTAGTTGCCAACTATAGGGTTAACTTCAAATGCTTAACCAGACAAACCTGATAGTTAATGAGTAAGAAACCTAAGTCGGTATGGTTATGTAATTATGGACCCTGGGTGTTTCACAAAGTTGAACTTAAATTTAAGTTGGACTGTGGCAACTAGCCCAAATGTTTAAAATTTAAAAAAAACAATATTTGTGAAAAAACTCATGGAGATTTGTTGCTCTTCGATTAACCTTTATTAAAAGTCTCAAATGTTTGCTCTTTTGCTTATGAATATGTTTTATCCCAAGGCTACAAATGGCTTACCATAATGTTAAGTCCATTTTAGAAGTCAAGTTAAACTTAGTTAGTATCTTAGTGGAACACCAACTGGACTCATGTAGAATTTTGATGAAGAAAAAAAAAGAATTCTCAACTCTTATGTCTTCATAAAGTTAATTTCGAGTACTCTTACTACACGTTTTGTCTTTAATCTACGATGACTAATCATAGAAAAGGATGACTATATCAGATTCCTAATTAAGCGATCACTTATCGAGACGCTAAGCACCCTATATAATGTAACAGCAGAATGATCCGTCTATCGGGGGGTTAATTAGCCGAGTGCCTGGGTGCTAAGTTTTTCGGGTAGGGCGAGTTCTGTTAATTGTTCGGGAAATCTAGCCGGAAATTCTAAATGAGCCCAAGAGCTAGATTTCCGTATCCCGTGAACTGATCATGGTGATCGAAGGGGGATCGAAGCCCCGAAGTCAGGAAAATGCTTGAGGAAGAGAGCAAGATAATCTCATTTTATCGATATCAACATGTGTTTACTACTTCTGATTGACTTCCTTTATACTCACAAACGCACAACTGACGTATACACACGCACACACACACAAATTCACACACATACACCTACACATAAACACATACACACACATACTGATACACACATACACACACAAACACACACACACACACACACACACGCGCACACACACACACACACACACACGCACACACACACACACACACACACACACACACACACACACGCACACACACACACACACACACACACACACACACACACACACACACACACACACACACACACACACACACACACACACACACACACACACACACACACACACACACGCACACCCATACACACAGACACACACACAGGCACACACATACACAGACACACACACACATACACACGCACGAAAACACACGTGCACATGAAGTCGCGCGCTTATTTTTGTCCCAGGGTACAGCATGAGGAAAGGCTTGGCGTCATGTTGCCAGTTAGTTGAAAGAAAAACACGAACGTATACAAAAACGGCATATAAAAGAGCGAGTCTAACTTAATTTGCAATTCGTACATTAAACTATATATTTGTTTAAAGGGATCACATGATCATTGTTATATGTGAATGTGTTTTGTAAAAGAATGATAAAATAGTATTCACTCGGTGTTTCACTTTTTGCAATTCATTGGCACTAAGTAATACTATACTTTATAGGAAACTGGAAATTCATTTTGAATATAATGCGTCAGGAACGAAAATACATCGTGGATAGAATAACACTTCCCTTTTCCGACCATGACAATGTTCCCACGTGTATACAATTTCAGATTATATTACAAATATGAGGAAACACATGAATGGACAAAAATGACTAAAAAATATATACGGTTCAACCTGATGTATTGCTTGGTAACATTTGAAAAATGTCTTTGAAATTCATTATTAGAATGTACTTTAACTTTGTTTTGAAGCGAAGAAAAAGTACAATTATTTGCAGGTAATTACATGTGCCTATAAATACACATGATAGCATCAATGATGCACATGCATGAATATGTTGCACTATGATGGGGAAATCTTAATGAGCGAATAACTCCATCTCCTTTAATTTTATTCTTCTTCATTCCAATCGTCTTATTCTGGTTCTCTTCACATATTATATCATCATCATCATCATCATCATCATCGTCATCATCATCATCATCGTCATCATCATCATCATCATCGTCATCGTCATCTTCATCATCGTCGTCATCGTCATCGTCATCGTCATCGTCATCGTCATCGTCATCGTCATCGATCGTCATCATCATCATCATCATCATAATCATCATGTTTTCCTGTTTTGCTCTCATCTCCCCTCTTATACCTTCCTTTTTCTAATCTAGTTGATGTTTTTTTTCCTGAGAACACAAAAGCGTTATCCCCAAAACCGTCCTGCTTTCATCAACATTATTAAACAAACAATCTCTTCTCCCATCCTATTCTTACCAAAATAATATTCGACAAAGATCTCAATTTCGACACAATTGTGTCCGTTTAAAACCCTTTTTAATTAATTCTTCGGCTGTTATAGAACTACGGACGTTTATTGCGGTATTGTATTCGCCTTTATTGCGGTATTTTTTAGCCGATATTAATTAGAAATAGAGTGGCCAATGTATACATCAATTGAATGGCATACGTTCAAACATTACATAATAGTACTTCAGTAGGCCTTTATCAAAGCTCATTATTAAACAAGACTAACATGTATATTACTTATACACTGAGCATGCTGACAATATAAACAGTACTTTATACGTCTGACGTATGTGACCATTATAGGCATCGTATAATGATTTATTCATTATGATTGAATGTAGGTGGCTTTGATAAGCATCGCTATAATCAATGGCTATGAATAATTAGTATTAATAATATTTATTACCGAAGGAAAATATTGTTTTATTCTATTTTTCCTTTATTTTACAATTCATTGATAAGATGTTTTTTTGTTATCAGCAAGTTATGATAGCAATTGAGTTCACACTACCGTGGTTCCCAATTCAAGGGCGGTGGCGTGCCATATAATAATTGTCTATGATTATAGCAATTTTTAATCGAAAGTGATAAGAAGCATTTTTCAGTGTATATAATTACAATTTCATGTGATGGAACTATACAGTATTGTACACGGATAGTACCATTATTTTGTGTAATTAAAAGACATGCTTTCTTTCTTTATAATCATATTTTAATTGGCTTGTATATATGCGGGGGATTCAATCACCCGAAACCAAACAGCTGCGTGCGCTTATTATGAATTGACAAGGTCCGATTAGAAATTACTGTTGTATGTAATCATGAATGGATAATGGCAGCGACTTAATGGCGATTTAATAATGGATCAACGGAATTCAAATCACGTCTATACTAGATTAATCGCGAAAACAATGAATGACTCATAATGAGGCTTTTCCAATTAATATAATCATCACGGTTTGGCTCACATTCTACTCAAGCGGAGAATGAAGTCAGCATGACAAACCTGGGATATCATTCATGTTTTACAGCATTATGTATTCAAATATTAATCACCTGAAGTACTTTTCCATACAATTGGAACAGTTAAAAACAGAAATAGAAAATGACTTCAGAAGTAAAACAAATTAAACTGATCCTAAAATCCCCCTAATTTCATCACATTATAAAATTATAGTACCTTCTCTGAATAATATAGTAACCACCTGTTTGTATAAGATCGCCAATGATCTTCGCGCCCTTTACACGTGTTATCCATAAAGACGTGGTACAGTTTTTGATAATTCAAGGCAGAATTTAAACTTGGTAAAGAATTTGAATGATAAGAAGGACAATTTTAGAAAGAATTGGAGAAAGCGGGAACTATATACGAGGGCGGAACGAAGGCATGGAGGTGATGAGGACTGGTCTAGTGGTCAGAGCTCCGCTCTACGCACTAATCGGCCCGGATTCGAGCCTTGGCCGCGTCTATTGGGTGGTGACGACAAAGGGCGGTCCCAGATGTATATAATTATAATCATAACTGATTGAACGTTGAACGCGTCTGCAAAAAACAACTAACCAACTAAACAACCAACTCGGGGATTGTACAATGCAGATGGATGGAAGTAAGGAAATAATAGAACACACTAGTATACATGTATCTACGTCCCAGTTCACGAGTCCTTTTATATCAATAACCAATAATAAAAGGCAATATCCCGTGCAGAAAAAGCTAATACAGTTTGTACCAGTATACGTGTACCAATATTCTGCACTTCTAAATTTAAAAAATAGTCTATTTCTATAAGAAAAAGACAAAAAAAAAAACGTGAAATGGGGATTATATTCAATAGATTATTTTCTGCACGTTGCAAGTTTGTTTGTATAGCGGACAAAAGTAAACAATATTTTTTACTGTATGAATGAACCTTTTGGGATGACGTTATTAGACTCGATCTATAGGGTCATGAGGGTGTATTTGCCCCGGGTGTACTACTGGTGGACGTGCAGTCCTTATAAAGGACCGGGTGATAATAATGCACTTATGTCCTAGTCACACATACCAGGCCCCATTGCAGTTACAATTGATTGTAAGTCAGATCATGTGTTCTAAATGCGCAAATCTGATTGGTCAATACGCGCACATTTTTTCACTTACAATCAATAATATTGTAACTTACAATCGATTGTATCTCTTTCTGCAACGGTGCCCTGGAATATATTGGAATACAATGAAACGGGGCTATTCTGTGACTAATCCATGGCAATACGTGGCGATAATTTAATTTAATCTTCAATTTAATGAAATTTAATTAAATAATTACTCATTAGTCCTAACTATTATTTGAGGGTTCCACAATGTATACAAATACAAGCATTGCTTTTTAGTGGATCACTGGCTCTGTTTCCAATATGTATTCCTTTATTTTGTAAATGATTGTAATTGATATGTATATTTTGTTGGAGAAGAAAATAAATTGAAATTAAAATTGAAAATACCTGACAATGCGTGGCAGGACTGGTTTTAAGTGCCACTTATGGCCCGGTCAGATATCAACGGATAGCGGAAACGTATGCCCAACGAATAGACAATTTGCGAAATTAAATTATCCGGTGATGAAAGTCGTCTCCAATGCTTCATGTACAAAACATAGAACAACGTACATCACCGGACAAGGAACGGACAAGAAACGTATAGAACGGATGGAAAATTTTGCTCTCCATTTGCGCAATCCGTTGATATGTGACCGGGCTATTAATACGGGAAGGCAGAGCCAGAGGTAAAATGTCAAAATGTTCAACATTCTGCCACGACATTGCTTTTGATACAGTGAACAGAGTGGCCGAGTGTCTAGCTGAGGCTAGTACGTGGCTATCCGTACGTTTTCCATGGCTTTACGAGGCCCGCGTTTTACGGCGCCGTATATAAAATACTCACTATTCAATCGACCTTCAATCTGCTTTTCGTGGCTATACGGCACGGCTTTATACGGTTATGTGTGACTGGGACTTTATAATAAGTACCTGTCGCTGGGGTGTTATTCCGATACATGATTGTCACATGTAGGTGACTTTGACAGCAAGCATCACTAATCAGCGTCTATGAATCGACGTCAACAATTTCACATTTCGTCCTTTTTTCTTTTCTTTTTTAGAGAGAGAGATATGTGTATTTAGCTTTTTATTATGATTTCGTTTTCTTTGTTGAGAAATTCTCCATTCTCCAAGGGCATGTACCGTATAAGATAGAAAGGTCGTGCCACGTGCTCGCCAAATGCAAAATATCAAACCAAAAAATACATTTGTTATTAGACGTCAAGATTTTGTATCCATTTATACAAATTATACTACATCTCGAGATCGCACGTTTTGAGTTCAATGATCATTAATTGAATGGTGCAACGTGTATGTTATTATACATAATTATGCAGAGTTTTAGTCCTTTAGTCTAGCTTTTTGAAGACGTGTTGTTCACATGATCGCAAATTTGCAATAATTAATTACATTTACATAATCCTAGACAAGCTATAAAGGCATACGATTACTGACTAAGTAATATTCCAAACTTGCGTATCCGGGTGTACTCATATAGGGGGCGAGTGTGCCCCCCCCCCTCCCCCCTCCCCCTTTGTTGGCATCCCTGCCCCCTCAATTTACCCTGTGCATGGGGGAAATGAAATTGCCAAAAAATATACATTTGTTTCTAATGTTTTGGAATCGAGGCTTCCCCACTCTTGATGCTCACTTCTCCCCCTGCGTCATCCTTAAAGGGATAGTTGAGTTTGGGAAAAGAGAGTACAGTTTTGGTAAAAACTGAATTTTAGTAACCAAAACCTGCACCATTACATTACAAACCAATAGTTATAACTCCACCATGCCCAAAAGGCAGGGAAAATTACAAATGAGTAAAAAAAAGTTTAAAAACCTGTTATTATTCAAAAAGAGCCATTAAAACTCAAGAGTGCGCTCTCTAAAAACGTATTGGTTTCAATCATTTGAAATAAAATATTGTGCATAACATTGTGATGTTTTGTTGAAATAGTGATTAGATACTATAGAAAGATAATCAACAGCTATTTAAAAACCTCTTTTGTACATTTTTGAAAAGAAGAAGCATTTTAAAAATTTTGTTAACGGCTGGTTTAAAATTATCTAATAATTGTGGGGCCCCACAAATATTACAAATGGTTATGTTTATGGATATTTCAGCCATTTCTGAACCGATTTTTATCAAATAAAGTTTATTCTGTTATTAAAATTGTATGCTCTTTCGAATTTGACACTCAGTTTTTCATTATCTCACACAAAAATTATTTTGTGTAGCGCCCTCTATACCAAAACTCAACTATCCCTTTAATATGAGTATAGTATGTCCCTGGAATTATAGTAGACGTGTATAGCTACGGTTTAGCTTTACGGGGGAGAGAGTGGGGGGCACCTCCGTAATTTGACAAAATCATTACAAACAACATACGGTAGAAATAAACAGAAATCAATAAGAGTGTGGCCTCCTATAGACCTTTAGTACGAGGTATGCCACCCCTCGATCGGTAAATATACGTAATTATATGTAAAACCGGTGGCTTAGCCACAAGGGGGGCACGTGCCTCCAATATTTTGACACAAGTAATAAAATACACACGGGGTAATTTTCGAGACAAAAAATAAAGAAACATATAGTGTGTCACACGACGCCACTCTGTGTAGAGCAGAAGCAACGTACGTGATGACCAAAATCATGCTCAAGACACGAAGACCTCTCGGGATCATCATTACACAGGGGCCTATGAGAGCACGTGTATAAAGTTCAGTTTATGATTACTCGAGTCGAGTACTGTATATTATTATTCTGTTAATAACCAATCCGTCTTCGAGTGAATGAACTCGCGGACATAAAACCTTGCCTTTTTTTTTTTATTGTCTTACCCATAAAGACGTGCCGTCATAATAATAAGTGTCACCGGAGTTTAAAACGTCAGTTAGCAACTCGGACCCCCCTCCCCCGCCCCGACCTCCTTTCTTTCTCTCCCTCTCTATCTTCTTTCTCTTTGTCTCTATCTGTTCTCTTCACAATTTCCTCTTGAGGATCCTCGATCGCATCATGACTTGGATGGATGATAGTTTTTTAATGATGAAAGCCTCGGTTTTCGGCACACATATAAAAGAGGGACAATGAGCAATGTTCCTTCATTATCAAATTCGTTCGTGTCTCAAGATCTCAGATCCTCTGTATTCAAGCTGGATGGTTCCACACATCATTATCATTTTCGTCTTGCTAGTGATTTTCTTCATCCGTTCACGATAAACTGAGCATTATTGTTTCTTTTTCTCTATACTTCGGATTCAAAATTCTCCAGAGACTTTAATTTGAAACCGTGCCTTGCCAAATCTTCAAGAAGTTCTTGTTGCCGAACTGACGTTGTGACATAATAAGAACATTCTACATTTCGAATATCTACATCAGTCTTTTAACTTTGGACAAATAAACTGAGCTTTCCAGTTAAGTTCAAAGAATTTTCTTAGGGAAGATACTTGGCCAGTGCTGAATTTTGCTGTGCAATTGAACAATAATTTTGTTTGGACTTCAAGATGCGTTTTATTCGATGGAAGGACTCATCTAGAAACGTACGTATTATTCTTTTATAAGTATGCATATAATTTCATTTTTAATTTCCACAACTTGAATGAAAACATACAAATAGTAAATGATAGTAAAACAAATCATAACAGGAATAATGCTTATTGAGTACTTTCATTTGCTAAGGTCTCTGAAATTAGAATTATTCTTTTTCAAATACGCGCTTAGTTGTGATATTTGATTTCAAAATATGTTTTTTTCGTAGTTTCGCAAAAAAGGGCCTTTCGAGATACCGCAAAATTATATTTGTATCCTTATTCGAATAAGTTATCTTTCAAACACATCATACTTTAAAAAGTACTTACGCACACAGACTCACACACGCACATACACATGCACACACACACACACACACACACACACACACACATATATATATATATATACATACACAAACACACATGTAATAATCGTTTCCGAGGTACGGTATGGTATGTATGTCTTCACATAATTGAGGTTACTGACACAGTTTTTAAATTGAAGTATGCCCACAATGGGTATCACATTTTGATTTTAAAAAAACACAACACGAAATTCAGTTTAACCGAATTGTTATGACACCTTCAGGCAACTACGCACCGGTATATCCGTGATTTGGGGAAACGACGGACGTTAAAAGCACATCCTTTCTCACCAGAATTACTTTTCTAAAATCACATCTTTAAAAGTCATTTACCCGAACTAAAAATGACTTCGGATAGTCAAGTAGTTTAAAATACAAGTAAAGACAATTTTCCCGCATTGTAATAAGGATAACCTTGATGATTTTTGTTTGTTCGCGAATCCCTTTTCCTTGTTTAGTGTTCATTATTTTCAAATCCCTGTGATGTATTATAAGGTGCTGTGGTTGTTGGATATTTTGGTGCATTTAAAATTGATAAATTTGATAGTATTTAATTATACTCTTCCTGAACAAGTATATGTCAATTTTCTCCCTTTGAGCGAATGGATACCTTTCTTTTATTCGAATGGTCTAAAATATGAACTATAATTTTAACTCTTTGGTTTACAATCGTAGTTATATGGATTTCAAATTTTCACGGAGTAACTAAAAAAATGTTCAATGATAATTATTTCCGTGTAAACTTCGTTGCACGAATGAGAGACGCTTAAAATGCCTTAATTTTTGGAATAGACGGGTCATTCTAATGTCAATGATGTATTGTTGTATTATTTCAATATCTTATCTGTATTTACCCAATCTAAAGCATATTGTAATTATTCGTGAAAAGCAAATAACGATCAACTATAGCTCAGGGGCGTATAGCGCCGAGTGTGGGGGTGGGTGTTTGGGGGCACGCACCCCCAATAATTAAATAAAAACAGTAACCAACATAACGGGATAATCCTTCACAAAATTAAGAAATACATAGCGTGTGCTCCCCCAATCAGTACAATCACGCTACGCCACTTGGCATAAGCTCCCCAAGGGGACTATATGCCCCAAAATTGAATCGGTATCATAATTGTTTTCTTACAATTGCGACTCATATTTGAGGTGATATAGTGAGGGTGGGGTAGGATTCCCACAGGATAGACAATCGCCCCCCCCCCCCCCCCATAATTTGCCCCCCCCCCCCCCTCAGAGCTACGACATTGACACAATAGTATTATCTATTAAAGGGACTTAGTATCATTGTCCAAATCCTCAAACTAAAATTTTAATTCTAGCGGTTCCCTCATACCTTGTTGTATTCGTATTACCAATAAAATCATGGGACAGGTTTCGGTTTTTCAAATTTCCCTTTCGTTACAAAGATATATACGATCGAAGTATTCAGATAAGAAAAACTCCCCCGGAGTTTGTATTACCGTGTACAAAGTGAGTGCAGTGAGTTAGTGACTATCACTTTGCATTTTCGCTCATTACTTGGCCATGCAATGTCCATTCGACTTGAAATGTTCACACAATACCCTGTGGACATATGAGATAACAACAATATACATTGCATCAACCATTCATCACTTTTTGCACATGTCAACAAAGTTACTAGATCCCTTTATTAAGGTATCACGCATAGTTCAGGTGATAGGGTTAGTTTTATTTTCTATTTATCAAGTTCGTCTTTTTAACAGGTAGTCCCATCAATAGTCAGACATTTTTTTTCCGGGGGCCCTGGAAATCACTGTGAGCCAAAGAGGGACAACCCCTCGGGTGGTAGACAGCATGACCCAGTATGAAATAATAAAAACAACACACGGACAATTTATTTAAAGAAAAGTATCTCTTCTTCCAAAAAATCCCACTCTTCTTGCACTCTTGTATATACCAAGTGTTATTGTCAGTTGTAGTGCCTTGTGAATACGACAAAGATTAGAAAATACAAATAAGAATAAGATAGATACTACAGTAAAAACCTTCAAAAGTTTTGTCCTTCAAATAAAAACCTTCAAAAGTTTTGTCCTTCAAATGTTTATACATCGATCTACACGTATTACTAAATCGCTGTGTCAATAATTTAAACGGGGCAGTATAGCCACGTTTTAATCTAAACAGGATGCCAATTGAAATTTGGCGCGTGCGATTTTGTTTACCATTATCACTGGTGGTCAATGCTAAGTGTCCAGTGAGGGTCACTCCTTTTATTTGTCAATATAGCCCTTTCCGGGGCTATCGATCGGTCGTAAGCGGAAATGCAATAATCCGTACTTAAGTCGGACACTTACCACGCGTTTTGCTTATCACAACACACCATCATCATAATAGTACGCATGAAAAGATTTGGTAGGATATTATAAGTATGACGTCACATGTTACTATAGTTAACCAATGAGTAATGCATGGTACGTACCATCACCATAACTCTCAGTCCCTCACTTTCAACTAGTAATGTTTTAAATATTGTCATTTATCCCGGCACGTGCCCTCTAGAGTGGATGTGAACTGGAAAACGTTCTTATAAATTATTTCGACCTTCAATCTTGGTGTGTGAAGATCTCTTCTTCGTCTTTCAAACTGTCTACGCGGCGACTGGTGTCTTGATAATTATATTCCTCTAGTAGTCGACTATATCTTTTTTTTTTATATACGTTTATAGGACTTCAAGGTATAGTTATTTAATTCGTTATTGTGTTTTTTTTCACCAGATATATTTTGTTTCTTCATTGATTTTTCATATAATACCAAACTTGTTTGATTTAGCAGGATCCGAAGCATCGTTCTTGGAAAGACCATCGTATTTCTGAGTCCACCAGTGCATTGCCGTTGTTTTGACTTATTATAACCAACACTCAAAAATTTGAAATAACATCATATACGAATCTTGATATTATCATGTTTTCTCTGATGACGTTGACGTTATTTTGACTTATAACCAACACTCAAAAGTTTAAAATAACATGATACGAATATTGATGTTATCATGTTTTCTCTTAATATTAACAAGTGAGATTTTTCTTCAATTATGTTCACACAGAGGAATGACTCGTCTTTGTAGCAGAATCATCGAAAAATTATCATGCTTTTCTTCACTCTCCTCTACTTTTATTAAAGGGCACTAAACTGTTTGCATGATCGTTATACACACACCGATATGTATACTTTTCTTGATCCTCATGTATATATTATCATAACTATTTATATTTTGTTGTCCTTTGATATCATCATCAGGCCAATCGCATGATGGCTCCAGCTTCCGCTACCAACACCAACCCCAACGACGCCGCATCCCACCACCTCCCCGTCTTTACCATCTCAGGGTGCGATGTAGCCACCGGACTGGAGACGGGTACCAAGGGATCGACGGTTGCCAAGGCGACGGGACCCAAGTCGCCCGCAGCCCTCTCCACTTTCTCCTTCGATGGACCGGTCTGCAGGATATGCCACGACGTCAAAGATAACTCAGGTAAAAATCGCGGTGTATATAATCATAATGATATAAGTAAATCATTTTTAATTAAGTAAAATAATTAGTTATTAATCACTCTTGAAATATTTTGAAGAATTGTTTTTATATTTATGGAAAGATCATATATTATATATAATAGTAAAACCTGTGTATAGTGACCAGATAAGGGAAACCAAAAGAGTGGCCATTGTGGACAGGTTCCACAACACGGTTTTTAGCGGATCACTTTTGGCGGCCACTATAATACAAGTTGGCTGTTATAGACAGGTGGCTACTAATACAGGTTTGACTGTATATCTTTTTTCAAATGCTATAGTATTGAAGTTTGAACCAAATCAGTTCATATTTCGACCTTGATTTGTACGTTGCTCTATAATTAAACTTTTACCCCTTTCTTGGCTGTGCCATCATTCTTTACCTGTTTTGCTACTCAAAATATGTTCGCACTCTTGTATATTATAAGCAACACACAATAACTTAAAATAGTGCTTATGATTAGAAAGTGCTTAACAACGCGTGCATTATAGTTGTTTTTATTTATATGAAATCTGATATTATTTTTTAAATAATAACTTGTCTGGAGAGTTGTAAAGCGATACCTTGATTACATCTGGTCGAGCTCGTGTTATAATCTCGTGTTTCAAGAAATAAGTTGTCAATACAAGGGTAATCCCCCCTATTATTACCATGCGTCCAGACAGCATTTCCAAATTCACTGATTTTGTGGTCAATCTAATTTCCCGCGCTTTAAAGGTCATATTTAGTTTTCTGTATAATTGTACAAAACCAACCCTCTTCACAGCAGCAGTTTGACTGTGACCTGTTTATTTGTTACCCCACAGTGAGTTAATATTATACCTATATGTGTCTACAAAGGCCACCTAGCTCCCTAAATAGGTCAGAGCATGCACCGGTCTATATATCAATCTGGAGGTCACAGGTTCGATTCCCAACGAAGCCTAATTTTCATAATTATAATCAATATTGTACTGGGTCTCGTATCATAACATAAAGTATAAATGATAGTATAATATATACAGTACAATCAGATGGTTAGTTGTTAGTCGTACAAGTTGTTCTTAAAGTTGTTCTTAATGTCAATGTATGCATACATGTACATTGTATTGAATGTGAGACCCCAATTAGGAAGAACAGCGGTTTTCTTGCAATGCTGCTGGATTGGGTCAATCCCCCGTTTCACTATTATTGTTGTATTTTCTAATATGTGATTTTGGAAATAAAACACGAACAAACAAACAAACAATCGGACAATTTATCACGAATTTTCATGTGACGGGGCTCTGGTCAGCTTTCTCCCATAATTGAATCTTCTTTTTTTCTTTGACAACTTGGATAAAATCATCACTTTGCATATGTTATTACCTTCCCATTTTTTGTTTCATTTATACAGGGGGAAAGAAACTAATATCCCCGTGTGGATGTACCGGGTCGGCGGAGTTCGTTCACAAGCAGTGCCTGCAGAAGTGGACCAAGTTCAAGGGCTCGTCGACTTGCGAAATTTGCCACCAGTCGTACCAGACCAAATACGTCAAATATAAGATGACGGTAAGTAATTTATATACATTATCCAAAATATCTGTGTGTTTTTTTTTTATCAATTAACAAATTCATTTTCATTCATATTTAATATGAACTGGCACAGTTTTGACGGATGCAGTTTTAGCCAAAGCGTTTCAACTCTGAAATCATTTATAGGAGCACATTTTAAAAAGAGGGTAGACTAACTGACTGATAATGATGGAAGAAAGTGCATCTCAACTTAACAAGAGATTTCCACATTTCCTTTAAGTGACATTGAACGTCCGGAGAGAGTACTCTTGAATCACCATTTCCCCTCTACGCACTATATAGCGGCTCGCTGGTGGCGTAGCTGGGGGGGGGGGGGGGGGGGGAGGAGGGGGGCAATAGGGTTATTGCCCGCACCCCTTTATGATTTTAATTACTCTCTATAATATAGTGTTATATAGGAATAAGTCATGAGTCAAGAAATGAATAGATACATTAATGAATAATGCATACAAATATGAATAATTTATTTATTAATGAATGTAAAAGTAAATGAATGAATTGATAAATAGATAGATAGATAAATCATTGAATGAATGAACGAACGCATGGATGAATAATCGCCTTAAAATATATAAATGAATGAATAAATAATTAAGTAAATAAATAAATGAATTAATTAATAAGTAAGTAAATAAATAATAAATAGACAAATAAATAAGTACATAAATTGAATACAAGTCATACATAAATAAATGAATAAATAAATCACTGAATTGATTGTATAAAATAACTTATATAGTTATTGTATAAAATAACTGATAGTGATTGTATAAAATAACTTATATAATTATATAGTTATATAGTTATGCTCTGCACAGACTGCGCCCTTATGACGGTAAACGATACCCCCTTTCTCAATGAATCATAGTTGCTATGTATGCCATTGATAACCCACACGCTTGTGCGGAGCCAGAAAATATTGACCATGGCTCATAATGCCGATCATAACAAATCTAATCATATTCAAGTGCAAGACTCTAATTCCCTTTTCCGTTTCGCGGTTCCGGCTAACTAGAAACCCTGGGAATATTCTTTTTTTTCTTTCAAAAAGTTTACGAGACTTATATTCTGAATCATCACTGCCACAGACGACTCGTATAACTTAGCGGTCTGTATTAATTATGTAGGCACCTGGGACTCTTGTAGACGCTAGAATTATTAATTTTTATAAGAAAATAGCGTCCGCAGACGGGCCGCAGACTTGTGTCTCCTGAATGTCAAACAGAATTATGACATTCGCTCTTCAACAAGAAAAAACGTACAATTATATGTTTAGAATGTACGTACATGATATTGAGAGAGATAGAGCGCGGGGAGAATTGAGGAAATAAGTTGCACATAATTTTCTCAATTTAACGCTACACGGAATCCATAAACAATTTATTTCTTTTTAAAAATCATGATAGAAATGGGACTGCTTTTATGCTGCCTTTCATGAAAGGAAGTTAGTAATTTTGAAGAAGAGGCAGCGATTGTAGTATTACTATCACTGCTGAACAAATTTTCTTGAAAAAAATCTAATTTTAATGAGCAAATTCGGATCTAAATGCTTTGCTATAATACTTAGGTCATTGATATCATAGATTTTAACAGATTTGTCTACTTTTATTTTATTTCTTGCAGTCGTCAGAGGAGAACACGGTAGCGTCGGCGGTCACCATCCTCCTCCTACTCCTTGGTGTCCTAGCCGTGGGCGTCTACCTGCTCGCGGAGTACCTCATCAAGGTGAATCGCGACCCCAGGAACCGTGGTTCGAACGAGATCTGGGTCTCCACCAGCCTCGTCATCATCGGCCTACTCGGCACCGCCATCTTCTTGCCGTGGTTCGTTACGTTCTGCGCGAAGGCAGGACGCACACCGCGGTCGTCGATGATGTCGCCGGGTTCTAATAACTCAAACACAGAATCATCATCGTCGTTAGCTGATTCGCCGTCATCGTTGGAATCTTCTCTGACAGATCTGTCGTCGACGTCCAGCACCGCGGACGTGGAAAGCGGGCATGCAGCATACGACAGCGAACGCGCCCACCAATTCGCATACCACAACGAGCTTGCTTACGACACCGACGAGCTTCCGTATGAAATTGACAATGAACTCAATGGCAAAGAACAGAGCTTTGCAGCCAGCGGATATCACTCGATCAGCGAAACGAACTGCAACTCCGCGTCGTCGTCGATGTCCGTATCGGTTTCGACGAGCGTTCCGTGCTCGAGCTCATCGACGGAGACCGAGATCCAAAACACTTTCATAGACTGCGACGTGCAGGTAGATCTCCCAATGGACAATTCAAGCCGTGATTATACATTGGATACGCCTGCTGTGCTATTTGTTTGAACAACTGTTTAGTATCTTCTCTCAAGAGAGCTAAAGGGAAAGAGTAGAATACTTTCGAATTTTGTATAACTTACTGACTGTTTTGTAGTTATTTGTCGCAAGAGTATTTTGATATATTTATAGATACGTTAGCGTGTAATTCTTCTCTCATTTATAATTCCACCCATCATGTTGCCTATAACCATAACGCAAAGTCTGTATACGGTCACTGATTCACCGGAACTATGTATTTAAAAAAAGCGATCGAAACATCGGATGCGCTTACCACATTTCACGACATTTTTATCTTGCTATGATTTAAGATGACATTTATTTCAACAAAGTTTTTTAGTCGATAATGATCAAGGAGGCTCCAGAAACCATCAATTTGTCGAAATTGTCACACCCTGGATGATAAGATGGTTGCACAATTAGGCAGCCAGGGGGGGGGGGGGGGGGGGGGGCTATAGAGATTTTTTTTAAAAAGTACTATAAGATTGGCTCCAAGGGGTGCGGGGGTGGGGGTAAGTCCATATGACATGCAAGGTTCTATAGCGGGAATGACTTATTGCAATTCTGTCCTCGCTTGTGTCCGTTTTACCTAGTACATGACAGCCCGTCACGATAGTATCTCAGTTTACATGGTTTACCGTGATGATGATGATACTATCAACATGAGGTTCATATTACAGTGGTCTAATCATTCTATTTGTTAACTTTCATCCTATTTCGACAAATGTATCCTCGATTGTGTCCGTTTTACTTCGTAACAGCCCGTAACCATCTTATCTCAGTTTTCCGCGATGAATTACGATACTAAAATATTGCTTGGGAGTTGGGTGGGTGTTGAAAGATGCAATCCCTTTGTGAGGTTGCAGTATAACCCTAACAATTCAAGTACAATTGACTATTTATTTGTGTGGTACATCAAATGCCTTCCCCGTAACTTCACACACTGAGCCCTCAAGCACGTATTCATGTAGACAGAAAAATCCATCTCGTTCTGGAGGGGTCCTTTAATATTATGACGTCATACTATCCCCTCCTCCATGGTGAGTGAAACAACAAACGAGGA
Organism: Echinarachnius parma; assembly: GCA_037951105.1. NCBI lineage: Eukaryota > Metazoa > Echinodermata > Echinoidea > Clypeasteroida > Echinarachniidae > Echinarachnius > Echinarachnius parma. Next base: position 28,985 of record JBAMJV010009985.1, on the reverse strand, counting down.
GAAGGACTGAGTTAGCGGTCTATTATTCGTGTTGACATGCATGGCCCAGTTGTATAAAGAGTTGCAATCGATTGTATAATTATAAAGTTGCAATTAATTGCAAGTCAGAAAACAATGCACATTATTTTGAACCAATCAGATATGCGCATTTAGTCACATGTTCTGACTTGTAATTAATTGCAACTTTACATTTTGATTGCAACTATTTCTGCAACGGGGCCCTGATTATGATTAATAGAAATTATGTAATACTTATTTGAAGACCCAGCCATTTTAAATTTAAATAATTATGTCTAATACAGATAGAGAAGTCGCTTTGCAATATAATGTGGATCATCATCATTACCTTATGATGATCTAATGAGTTTCTTAGTTATCGAATTGGGTTGATGTCATTTATTTATTTCCAGTATATTAAATGCGCATGGTATTTCCGTCAAATACATATATATAGGGCCGTTGTTTCGTCATAATATATGAACAGGTGAGAAGACAATCGTGAAAATTCTTTAAACCTTTCTACCAACAACCGACATGTATAATACATAATTCGTTCATTTTCTATAACATGTTTATACTTTAAATTTGCATAATATATCAATGTATAGTATTGTGTTCATACTTTATCGTACTTGTCTTTCATCGTTCTGTATTGCAATCTTCATCCTGAGTGATATATATACACTACTCAAAAAAAGTTAAGGATCACTTTTTATTTTGTGTATAATTTTAAAATTACGTATTTTACTCCTGAATGACCTCAAACACACTGTAATGAATATCACATGTGGTTCAGTTGTTGCATAATGTCTCTTGCATCATTCTTTTTATTCCAATGAGGACACCATCTAGTCAAACAAAAAATTTAAGAACTAGGTAAGACCTCACTCATAGCTTGGAAAAATTACAAGTTGAGAAAAAAGTGATCCTTAATTTTTTTTGAGTAGTATATATAATCTTGAAATCACAATCATGTTTATCCATGTGTAATGGTATGTCTATTATAAAGTGTGCTTATTTCACAAAACTGTGTGTGGCACATTTGTTTGTACATGGACTTTTCATGTATATTTTGTACTAGTATAAAGGTTTACTTCTATTAAGTGATTACTAACAAATCGAGTAAACATAGAATATTAAATGATTACGATATAATGTATATTTGCCTTGATTATAATGATGTTATTATGATGATATTAAATTTCACTGAAATAAATGCATACAAAAGACTCGAAGTGTTATCATTATTAGTGTGTTTGTACCAAAATGTTTGTAACAAAATTTGTTTGCCTATAAATAAACCATATTCCTATACTAACTGTTCATTATAATAAAACAAAGAGATAAGTATAATATGATAATACATGATTGTATACTCCCAGTGTGTTTCACAAAGATTTAAAGGGACAGTCCCTCTTTTACAAAACGTCTGAACAGTTTCCAGTTGACGGATGAGTATAAATGTAACACACACAACAAAAATCAGATCGAACAGCCCTGTAATTTGGATTCTACGAATGAAAAACGAATGCGTCCCTCCATTAAACTATATATCGGTCAAGAAAGAGTTTAACTGATTTTATACAACTAACGAATGGGCTTCTTGTGATAGTCAAATCTATTACCGAGGTGGGCTCAAAATGATTATTACCCGAAGCGTAGCTGAGGGTAATAGTCATTTTGAGCCCACCGAGGTAATAGATTGCCTATCACAATCAAGCACATTCGTTAGTTGTTTTATATCACTCATCAATATCAGTGATTGTGTTCAGCTTATAGCAAAATAAGTGAAAATCTCTTGAATATTTCATAAAATCGCTTGTAAATTTTGATATAAAAATCAATCGACATTAATGAAGCCAGTATGAGCCTCCAGAACCTGGGCGCATCTAATACGCTTAAAGTCATTGTTATTTTGCGCATACAATCACAAAGACGCAAAACCGAGTGCGCACCAACGCGCTGGCAGTTGCGCACTTACGCAATGAATGCGTGCTAACGCTCCCACGGATGTGCTTATTGGCTGTCTTGGCGTTCTTCTTCCTAGGGTGTTAGTTTTTACCAGCAATGGCAATCACGTGACTAGAACGTGTGCGCCATAGAGCACTGCACAAATTTGATCGCGTGTGCATTTTGCTTAAACACATGATCTATGGGACGAACGCGTAACGAACTTTTAGTGTTAATTTTTTGCTAACAGCCCGGTCAAGTGATTGCGCGGGGATTGCGCGTGTTGTCCAAAACTATCATTTGTCAAATACAATGGTAAAACGATCTTATGAGGGATATAAAGCATAATATTACAATAATATTGTACTTATTCTTGTAAAGGTATTGTGAAGCCTACATTAATTTTGTAAACGTATGTCACGGAAACAAATCTCAAAAATTAAGAATATATAATAACATGTAGTCAGTTTAAGCGAGGTTTGGTTATTTTGTACAGTATTCGGTCATGCCATTGTTATATATGCGCGGGTCACGTAGCTAGCGCGGGTCACGTAGGGGTCACGCATAGCGTTGTGGTACTCCGTGGAATCCGTGAGCGAACTTCTTTACTGGGTGAATATACGTATAGTGCACAATTAACCGTTGGACGATGGTTTATTAGTTTTAGCTCTATAACTCTACGAAAAAGAGATTTCAAGCCCTAATTTTTTCTGACATGCTATTAAATGACATTTTCTTTCATATAATACAATAATCTCGCAACTTTTAAAATTTGGCTTGCAAAAGAGGGGCTATCCCTTTAAGTTAGAATTACATTTATAGAAAGCCGTAAATTGCTATTATAAATGTTGATATATTAGTTTTAAAATACGGAATGAATTATTGTTAAAAATCATAAATAATTTCTATTATCAAGGAGATTACGTGTTCTCGATATTATAAAATTTTTTGAAAAGTCTGAAATATTGGCAATATTACTTATTCCAAGGCTACAAATGGCTTACCATAATTTCAAGTCCAACTTAGAATAATGTTCTTTTTGAAACACCCCCAGGCAATTGTAGTCAATGGGGCGAAAAGGGGAGTTATATATTTTGTATTCAAATCGTCCAAAATTTGGCTTAGTCATAAAACCACACATGATGTGAATTGCTTAAATGTTCTACTTATGCGTTGAATTGAACACCAGCACCATGCGGGTTTCATTAAAGTAAATCGGTTAAGTGTCATTCCTTTCATTACGATTTACGGATGTGATTGCATCTCTTATTCCTGTACCTTTTTTTTTTGTCTAGGGCATCCGCTATGGGAGATGTGATGCGATAAAAGTATACTCGTTTGGCAACATCCCATATAACGGCCTTCCAACTATAACAAGAGAAATCTGGATTTGACACAAAACAGTCACTTTAAAGCTACCCTGGAGGAAGAATTTACGAAAAGAATACAAGTAGTAAACGTTACATAATATTTATTCAACAGGGTAGGATTTATATTTCTTGAATAACCAGAGAGATGGTATAGGTATGGTACCTCAATTGAATAATTTTAATGGCTAATTGGAGTCTTAAAAGGGCCTCCCATTTTTAAAAGAAGTTTCGATTTGACATAAAACAAACAGTACCCTGGATAAATTATATAAGTAGGTCTTTTTAATAGAAAGGACTATTACGTTACATAATGAATACTCACTACTCACCAGGGTATAGTAGATTGTCATCTCTTGAATAACCTGGCCCGGGCTGGTATGGTACTGAAAGGCCTTCCCTTTTAAAAGAAGTTTTGATTCGACATACAAAATAGTCACTATCAATAATTAGCTACCCTGGATAGATTAATAAAGGTATTTTTGTATAGAAGAGTATATACATGAATGAATTTGAATGAAATTTGAATAATTATACGTTACATTATGAGTATTCAACAGGGTATAGGATTTATATTTCTTGAATCACCAGGGAGCTAGAATGGTACCTCAATTTAATAATTAACGGTTTGACGTCCTAAATGACATACAACAGTCACTGTATACATACATGTAGCTAACCTATATAAATAAAGCAGGTATTTTGAATTGAAAGGAATATAACGTTACAAAAAGAATATTCACCACTCACAAGGATAGGATTTGCATTTCTTGAATAACAAGGGAGCTGGTATGGTACCTCAATTCACTAATTAACGGTTTGGCGACCTAATAAAAGGCCTCCCCCTTTTTAATGGAAGTTTTGATTTGACATAAAAATCAGTCACTTTATCCAACATAGCTACCCTGTAGAAATTAAGTAGATATCTTTGATATATAGGAATATAACGTTACATAATTAATATTCACCTCTCACCAGAGTATAGATAGATACTGCTTAAAAACTTAAAAGCTTGTATATGGTACCCCTCAATGGAATCATGAATGGCTTGACGTCCTAAAAGACCTCTCTACACTGGAAAAAAAAAGGTATTTTTTAATTGAAAGAACGTTACAAAAGGAATATTCACCACTCACCAGGGAAGGATTTGCATTTCTTGAATAACCAAGGAGCTGGTATGGTAGGCTATACCTCAATGTAATAATTAACGGCATGGCGTCTCGAGAGGCCTAGCTCCTTTTTGAAAGAATTTTTGATTTGACATTAACAAAAAACAGTCACTTTATCCAAAATCGTTACCCTGGAGAACTTAAGTAGGTATCGAGAATATATTATTATTATTATTATTATTATTATTATTATTATTATTAAAGGAATATAACGTATACATAATGAATACTCACCACTCACCAGGGAAGAACTGTTTTCTCTTGAATATTCCTAAGAGTCCTTCTCTTTTCTAAAGAAGTTTTCATTTGACATAAAACAGTCACTTTATAGCTACCCTGGATAAATAAAGTAGGCCTTTTCAATAGAAAGGAACATGACGTTTCACAATGAGTATTTATTAGGCTAGGATTTTCAATCATTTCTTGAATAACTTGTAATTGATTGGCAGAGGAGAGTTGTGTAAATCTTAATAAAGTGATTGAAAACAGTATGCATGGTATTATGTACATTAGCAGCTAATCAAGTAAAATAAAGTAGGTTTTCCAAAAGAAATATTACATAACAACTCATCGGGCTTGTACATTTCTTGGAAAATAATATTTAAAATGCGTTACGCAGTCACTTGGCAAAGGCCTTCTTTATCAAAGAAATCTTGAGTTGACCTAAAACTGTCATTTATATCAAGGTATACCTGGAGAAATTAATTATCGGTGGGTCTTTCTATAAAATAGGGTTACAAAATGAGGGCACATCGGGCAAAATACTTGATGTCACATAATGAATGTCCATCAAATATTATGACTGCTTGAAATCAGTGGCATACGGTAGCTGTATATTACGGAGGACATAGGGGTACGTGACCCCAATAATTTGAAAAAAAACAGTACAAAAAACATAGGGGGAGCATCCTCTAAAAATAAAGAAGTACAGAGTGTGCCGCCAATAATTCGCGTGTCCCCAAACCCCGATACGATTGTGTGTGTGTGTGTGTGTGTGTGTGTGTGTGTGTGTGTGTGTGTGTGTGTGTGTGTGTGTTGGTTTGTGTGTTTGTTTGTTAGTCTGATTGCTTGTTTTGTGTGTGTGTGTGTGTGTGTGTGTGTGTGTGTGTGTGTGTTTGTTTGTATTTTTGTTTTTTGTTTGTTTGTTTGTTTGTTTGTTTGCTTGTTTGTTTGTTTGTTTGTTAATCGTGGGGACGTATGTACCTCAGCCCTACAACTACTGGCTACGCCAATGCATATGACCAGAATCTTTATCAGAATAATAAACATCCAATACGTCTGACAAGTCTCGAAGCAAACGCTGAACGGACAGGAAAGGTGTTAACGATGTGGTCATGATCAATCAATGATTTCCTTCCATTTTAATTGTATGTAGCGCCGATCAAAACAAACAACCCGGCCGCATGATCGGTTATGATGTCAACATGTATTGTCATATTGTTTACATAATGCATGATTGTTCTATTTATATTTGAGGACAAATTAAACCAGAGGGGAATTCCTAATTTAAAAACACGGGATAAGATAATGTGGGATGTTCAACTATATACCACCAATTATCACAAAGACCACATCCACTGGCGTCAGTGTTGGTAGTAAAGCGATTTGCTGCTGCCAGTCTTTATAGAATTTAAGAAAGCAATATTTAGTTTTAATCCTCGCATTAAAATGTTTTCGACCATTCACAAATTCAAATCTATAATTAAAATTGTTACTTACTTTCTTAAAAATCAATTTAAATACATCAAGTAATTGAGACATATACGTTCAAAAAAGGCCCAGAAAGGAATATATTTTTAAGTCATTCAATTTTCAACTATGATACTGAAATATATTTCATAAATCGAGAATAACTACTTTAATTGTAAAACAAATAATTCATCTACTATGTAAAAACAACTACATTATTTAAAACAATGAAGTCTTCATAACTGCTGCTTGTCCGAAATGCCTTTATAGAGGTCTAGAACACCGATATCCGATTAACAGAGAAGAGGGTGGGGGTCGAGCAAGACGTACCATCCCCGCCTTAATCCCCTAATTTTACCCCCACTTTAAAAATTAAACCTCCTTGCTTTAACCTTCCTGTTGGTCACGGGCGTACCTGCTTCGGATCCCAGAAGGATTAAGCTTGATACCCGCTCGATCCCAGCATAAGTCTACGTCCCTATTTCTTGGCCCTATACGCAGAGTTCCTTACCCATGCATATTATACTGTAGCTCTATTTAATTGATGGACATAAACTGGGCTCCAAAAGAAACTTATCACTTTTTCAGAGCGACGCTCACTAAAATCCATAGCATCAAATTGAATCATATTTAGACACAGACAAGCTATCATTCTCCTTATGAAGCATATCCTAAAAATTAAAAGTTTGCTTTTACCAAAAATGAAAAAATTCGATGGAATCACTACAGATCACTTTTCAAAAATCACAGAAACTGCTCGCTGCGAACATCCACGAAAGGCGGTCTATTCAGACTATCAATAGCTATTCATTCAACTTCAAAGTGGGTTATGTAACCACTAGACTGGCTATTGTCCGTACCGAGCTCTGTGCCCGGAAGGCGAGCAGTTTCTGCGATTTTTTAAAAATGACCTCTTGCAATTTCACCTTATTTTATTCTTTGTTAACTAAAGCAAACTAAAATTTTGTTTAGATGAGCTTGCTAAGGGGTATTATAGCTAATCTACGCCCAATTATGATTGATGTTTATGCTTTGAATTTTAATGTGTGTCGCTCTGGAGAAGTGATAAGTTACTTTTGGAACCCAGTTTAGTTTCATTATTCTTGGTCCCCGCTCGTTTACTGTGTCTCAGTATAGTTCTACGGCATGGACGTAGCTTCTGGAGGGGGGGGGGGGGGGGGGCAATATGGAGGCAAAGCCGTATTTCGGCTCTGGGGGGGGGGGGGGGGGAGGGGCATGCGCCCCCTAAAACAACAACTTGAGGGCAAAATCCTTTTAAAATAAAGAAAGACGTAGGGTGTGTCCCAAGAATTCGTGTGCCCCTCCCCAAATAAGTCTAACTACACTACCACTGGTCTACATCACTAGCCTTACGACTTGATTGGTCATACAGCACAATTTCTTAATTTGTATTTGAACCCATAAATAGGTTTATTTGTAAGGTCCCCTTAAACAAACCTATATAGTGGTATTATTCTTGGCTCGCGAACGAAGCTGGCCTCTACTATAATTATGTAGGTCAATTAGCCGAATTAATCTCTTAATTAGCCATTCCTAGCGGCCCCAATTATAAACATATTTCTCTCTGATCAATTTAGGGTGCCTCCCTTTTGTGCAAGAAGTTATTTTTCCCACAAAGAAATTAAAAATTAAAAAACATGTTATTATTTATAGGGATTTATACATACAATTGTAATACGAAATAAAATTAGTAATTATTATATCCAACGGAAGATCTAACTGAACTACAATTGTTATATATTGAAGACTGACGGACTGATTTTGTCTTTATGACTCATTATACTTATAATTTGCCAAAATAGTCAAACAAAACAAATAATGGATAATACCCTCCTTGAAATGGGATTAGCTTTGTGGAACAACCGTTGAAAACAATACTGTATATTGACTGTCTAACAATCTGTAGTTTATTTCCGGTTTCAGTGGCGAAGCTATAATTGTAGTGGTACACCCCCAATTGTTAGACCCTAAATGGTAACAAACAAAATAGCAAAATATCATTATTACTATGACATATCGACATTCCCTAGATGTGGGACGTCACCAAGAAAAAAAACTCCACATCATGCACAGCCGTAGGTGGCGCTGGGTTTGCAATATGATCATTCTTGATTGATCAAACTACTTGTATTATCTTTCGAGATACATGTACTTGTATCCGTGTGTAGTACGCATGACTCCAGTACAGTTTTGGTAAGGCTGAGCTTTAGTAACCAAAACCAGCACAATAACACTACAAACTAATAGTTAGTGCAATAATAACTCCACCATGCTCGAAAGGTATAGAAAATTACAAACGACTAAGTAAAAAGCCAGTTATCATTTTTTTTAAAGAGCCATTAAAACACAAGAGGGCGCTCTCTAAAAAAGCATTGGTTTCAACCACTTTTCATACCAAATTATGCATGTGACGTTTTGTTGAAATAATGATTAAATAGAGAGATCATCAACAACTATTTAAAAACCTCCTTTGAAAATTGTTGAAAAAGTGCAAGCATTTTTTTTTTCTGGGCCCCAGATTTATTATGATCAGATATATTTATTGATATTCATAATATTTAAGCCGTTTCTGAACCGATTTTGATCAAATAAAGTTTATTCTGGCATTAAAATTGTATGCTCTTTCAAATTTTACACTCAGTTTTTTGTATTATCTCACAAAAAAATTATTTCGTGCAGCGCCCTCTATACCAAAACTGAACTACCCCTTTAACTTTGGAGATATGCCATTACAATGAATGAGTGTATATTTTCAAATTATCAAAGTATATATATATATATAAACATATGTTTATAGTACTTTTTTAAGAAAAATGGAACGTATCAATTTAAAATGAAGTATGTTTTATCAGATATTGCTGAAACGGAGTGTGTTGAAACCATTTAATTTTTTATAGAAAATTCAAACCTAGGGAATTCAATATATAAAGTCAGAAAAAGATGCAAGGATCACATGTATAATAGTCAAGATACCTCGGTTGGTAATTAATTTAATACAAAATGGCCATCTGCATCATCAAAGACAATACAAAACGATAATCATATAAATAAATACACCGCACATTAATGGACATGAGTAATATAGAGTGTTTCATTAACATTCAAATATTATCCATGTCCTTATTACAAAGATTGTTCCTGGCAACCTGAAAGATTGCCCGACATAGCATCAACCCTATGTATACACTGCGGATTCTGATTACTGTATTTTAACATGTTAGAAACTGGTTAAAGCGATCCATCTATGAACATGTCATTCATTTCATTCAGAAGAACCCAACGATGATATCGGTATGTGATTGAAGTCTTGAAATATGACTTTTGGAAAGATCTTAGAAAGTTAATGGATCACTATTAAAGGACAATGAAATCCAGACAAATTGTTGTATGCAATATAAGACACTAAATATAATGAATAGTCTCTGAAAATTTGAGCACAATCGGTCAAGAAATAAGAAAACTATGGCTCTTTGAAAAGAGGCATGTATTTCTTTGAGTGACTCAAATTGGCAACGCACTCTGGCAAAGTTGTGGACAACTCCCCATACATTTTGTACACAAAATTTCAGTATTGTTCAATTTTCTCAAAATTTATGTTTACCCTTCGTTCGAGTTCAACATATGTTTTGTAGAATGCTTTTATACATAACATATCATGAGTTGGGGGAATGGAAAAATGTGACTATGAAGAAAACTGTAAAAATGAGAACATTTGTGTACAAAACCTATGGGGAGTTGTCCACACACTTATCAGAGTGCGTTGCCAATTTGAGTTCCCCATAGGAATAAATGGACATCTTCAAAGAGCTGTAGTGTTCTTGTTTCTTACCCGATTATGCTCTAACTTTCAGAGATTATTCTTCTTAATCTCTTCAAGACTATGAAAGCAACATTTTGCTTGGGTTTCATTGCCCTTTAATAGCTTGTCTTAAGGTCATCAGAAAAAGATGGCACAACAATCTGAATAATGTTAATATACCAGTCTATTTATCATGTACGTAGCACATCTAATATTGGGAAACACTGAAAATAACACAAAAACATCTGCATGACATCTCATGATATTTTAAGACACTGAACATAATTGCAAAAAGAATGTTTCCTCTTTAATTATTTTGTAATCGGTAATTTCAAAAACTACTTTATATCATATATTTCCACCTGATTGAATAACAATATGATGCTATCGTAGTTTATGAAACAAAACTATACACACCGAGTGATGTATGTCTAAATAAACATTTTGTGTAAAATGTGTCGGTGGCTAACATTTGTTTTATAAATTTGTACAAAAAATATCAAAAAGAAGTTAAAAAATGCATATCTAGCTATACGAAATAACACTAGAGTAAAATGGTTTAACCAAATTCATAATTTTATCTATAATAATATATCTCTCTCCTGTAGACTAGAACATCAACCACAATCCCAAACGATGTTTTATATATAAATCTAAATGTTTAAACATAGATATACCCGAATATATAAACAATTTGACACTTACAAAACATCATACACGTAGTACTTTGAGCAAGGGGCCATACACCATAATTCACAACATATTATTTATAACAAACATATATGTTGATTATCTGTTAAATTACAAATAACATTATATGTATATACAATATAAAATATGGAATTTCCCTTTAACCCTAACACAAAAATGTTATTAAAAAAAACCCATTAAGTTGTATCTACACCATATAACTTGATACTAATGATGGACCATTTACTCATGGAAAAAACATTTCACCTCGGGCCAGCTACAATTTATGACAGTCACACTTTGATGGCAGTTGTTCTCTTGTCTCCTAATGTACGCATGTATAGAATTTACGCAATCGCAAACATTTGGCGCATACGGCATACGTAAAGCCATGTTAAGTTCCGTAAGTTTGGGTGATTAATTGCATTGCTTATGAATTACAAAACCCTTCGCAGCCAATATGTTGGACATCTATTCAATATCAAATAGCGGTACCAAAACAAAAAAGGCCCGTGTCGTTCTTTGCATGATGGCCCCCTTTAAAATGTTCAGGCATGTTCATTACATCTTTCTTTCCTCAGTGGTTCCTTTATTATAGGTAAAACTACGTCATAGATGTGCAGACACACAAGAAAGATGGAATTTTAACCCCCCATGCAAACAATACAATCACTCTCCCTGAAAAGCGCTCAAAAGTACAGTAGTATGCATTTATCATAATGAAAATATCTTGTCTATACAGTATCTAACATCACAACACAAGTACCGTCCAACCTGCCTTAGAGGTCACCTGTCTATAGCAGCCAACTTGCCTATAGTGGTGGCCACTAAAAGTGATCCCTTGCAGAGAAAATCAATGTTATGGCACCTGTCCATTAGAGGTCATCTGTCTACAATGACCGCTTTGATTGTCTCCCGTAAGTGGTCACTATACACCAGTTAGACTGTATATAGTTAACCTTGCACCAGTCGAATTCATATGGACAGCAGAAAAGGCAAATTTCTCATAACTTACATACATGTATAACAAATCCAACAACATTTACTAAATAATTCAGTCAAACTGACCGATTGTCATTCATTGGCTGATAATTAATTTCCCCCTCACTATTAAAACATGTCTCATTTGCACCGTATTTGCAAACTGACTTAAATCCTGTATTTTGTATGTACTGGAGAATACTATAACCTTTGTGGAAATGGATATAATTTAACAGTTTGTTGTCCTATGCTATACAGACTGTATTCTCCTGTAATCACATTTTTTGTTGTAAGAAGTAAAACAAAAATGACACAGTAAAGTGTGGATAAAGACAGTCTGATATTTAACAAAAATTAAACTTGAAATAATACAAAACACACTTCAAAATAAAGCATTAATATTATACAAACAGATATAAAGAAAGAAAATTATTATATCAAACAAAATAATATTTTGTATGTATACATACAACAGAAATTTGATATCAATGTGTACAAAAGACATTTTGGGAAATTCTTTGCCAAAATTGGTTGGCCTGATATGGCACTGTGTAAAACTTCATCCTCAGCCACCACAGTTTGACAATTAACATGGCTTTCAAACCAACAAATTTAAAGTGATCCATTAACTTTGTCAAATTCAACAAAAATCATTTGGAGCTTTCACACTTCTCTTGTATCTTGTTATTTAGGCTTATGGTAACCAAGATGTGGAATGGGATTTTATTTTTTTCAAATGTCTCCTTAAAGGGAGAGATCCTCTTTTGCAAGCCAAAATTCAAAAGTTGCGAGGTTATTGTCTTATATGAAAGGAAATGTCATTTAATAGCATGCCTGAAAAAATTAGGGCTTGAAATCTCTTTTTCGTGGAGTTATAGACCTAAAACTGATTAAACTGAGGGACGTCGGTTTAATGGGTACATACGTATTTTCGGCCGGTGAGTAAGTTTGTATACAGATTTCACGGAGTGCCAGATCGGTATGCATGACCCCTACGTGACCCGCGCTAGCTACGTGACCCGCGCATAAGTACTAATGTGTGAGCGTTTACCAAGCAAAATACCCAAACATCGCTTAAACTGACTACATGTAATTATATATTCTTTATTTTTGAGATCTTTTTCCGTGACATACGTTAACAAATGCGGCTTCACAATACCTTTATGAGAATTAGTACTATATTGTTGTAATATTATGCTAAATCAGATGAACTCCTTTATTGACCGATATATAGTTTAAATGGAGGGATGCATTCGTTTTTCATTCGTAGAATCCAAATTAGAGGGCTGTTCGCTCCGATTTTTTTTTGGCGTGTTACATTGATCCCCATCCGTCAACTAAAAGCTGTTCAGACGTTTTGTAAAAGTGGACCTGTCCCTTTAATTATGGAGATATCTAAGATTGAATTGCAAAGCTTTCCTGAATGCTTTCTAGTTGAAGTTGAAGTGTTCATAGTATCCACATTTGGATATCTGACATTAATTTTCACTTATTTCACCAAGTAAACAGTTTTCCTATTCTAACGATGATATTGGTCTATGATTGAAGTTTCAAATATCACTTTGGGAATGAAGTTAATGGATCACTTTTAAAGTGGACGCATCAAGAAAAGTTCCCTATCTAAAATGTCCAATCATGAGAAATTCCAATGAAAAGAAGGATCAGTTTCTCCAGCTATAGAGTGTCAGACCGAGCCAGCCTAGCCCTAGACCAGAGCTACCAACATTGACATTCAACAATCACGAAGCTTTAGGGAAATTTCATCAGAAATCAGGGAGATATCTATCAAATGCATACAACCTTAGAGGTAATGACAATAATAATTCAATAATCAGGGAGATTGGCTGATGGGATGTAATCTTATGAAGTAATCTTGGTCTATTCGGATGGTCATATCTCAGCCAATACATCACATATTCGATTGATTGAAATGAAGGTCAAATTTGGAAATTCCAAATATAATTCTGTACGATGTCACAGCTTTGGTACTCTATGGCATGCCCTGATTGTGCACACCAAAGTTGTTTTTCTGATTACGGCTCAGAAGAATGCCACAACAAGTCCATCAGGAAAGTTTATAAACTATATATGAAACGTATGCCTCGTAATTTGAAAATGAACGTAAAATAATGTATGCAATAGCTTAGATTCCTTGCCATGCATAATGCTAGCCTCCACAGTAATGTTCGTCTACTTGCCGATTCAGGGAAGTACAATTATGAATTTCCAAATTTTACTGGCCTGAACAGAACATTTATTCTCCTTAAAAAAACAAATGGGTATTACAAAAGAAAGGTAGGTAGCTTGATCTCGTTGGCAAATTTCCTGCTCGTTTCTAGATGAGATTTACCCGTGAGGAATTACATTTTCTCTAGTAATTGAACAGAAAAAAAGAAGAAAAAAAATAACAATAATAAATAGCTTGCAAATGATTGTTGCCGGATCGGGCAACCAAGCTAGACCATTTATACAATTTTACCAGGCAATCCGGCAAAAGCTAGTGTCGTATACTAGCCAAATGGCTTTATCAATGAAAACCTTTAAAAACTGAACTATTATCTGTGCCAACTTACTTGAAAGTCATTTCTCATACCCATATATGTCTGTCTTTGATGAATAGTAAAAAGAACCTTTGTTGTCAATGATTGTTATTTTCCACACTATGGAGAATAATTGCATGTGAATTGATAGTCTTAATTTTTCCATTGACAAAATAAAACAATGTTCTACAAATTACATTGTATAATCAATACACAAAACATTTTCAGCCATGTGGAGCAAGTCATAATAAGAATTTTGTCATTTAACTGAGACATAAAACAACAGAAATAACGAGAATAAGCACATCCCACCATGATCGTACATAATAAACATGTAGCTATTAAAACTAATGCCCTTTTTAAATACAAGAACAGATTTGGTCTTGTATTCAAAGTTAGATATAAATATTTGAGATATTGTAAATGGTGGACATAACATTGTAACTTCGAACTCCAGACCATTTTTACATATACATACATGCATAAACTCTCTGGCCCGAATTCTCAACTTGAGCCTGGCCTAAAGGTTATAGGCCTGCTTATAGGCATCCAGACAATGGGCCCCTTGAAATTCAGTCATAGTATACCGTAAAACTCCGTGTATAAGACGCACTTTTTTTCCGCCGGAAAAATTTCAAAGTGGGGGGTGCGTCTTATACACAGGTACAGCCAAAAAAAAAAAAAAAAAAAAAAAAAAAAAAAAATTTAGAAATTTTTTTTTTGGGACACCCGGTAGTCATGTTTAATGCATATTAAACTGGTCTAGTGCATGACAAGAGCTTGATATAAGGGGGAACATTTATCAAAATATATCTTTTTCCTACATAAATTATAATGGTTAGCAAAACAAAATGCAAGTTTTTAAGCAGTAACACTGCTACTAATTGAATATTCAGATATTCATGAGTAGCAGCACTCATTTAATATTCAATTTTCTAAACAGTGGTTATACATTTTTCTCTACAAAAAAGTTATTGATGAATTTAGTATTTTGCATATTTAATGAGCATTACTACCTCATGAATATATGAATATTCATGAAAAAAAAATATTCTAAAAAAAAAAAAAAAAAAAAAAAAAAAAAAAATGTGTTTCTTTTTTTTTTTTTTTTTAAATAGAAAGTTGGGGGTGCGTTTTATACACGAGTGCGTCTTATACACGGAGTTTTACGGTAGTCAGCATCAGCCAAATTGTGTCCTGGATCATCCAGGACATTGGGTGATTTCAAGTATGGTGTTTGGGGTTGGTGTTAGTGCTTATTAAACACTAACACCGGCCTTAGGCACCATATTTGAGATGACTTCGTGTTAGGATGGTATACAGTGACATTGGGGGATTTCAAATATGGCGCCTAAGGCTGGTGTTAGTGTTTAAATACACTAACACCAACCCCAAACACCATACTTGAAATCACCCAATGTATTGCTGGTGACCAGTTTTACTATTACTGAAATAACAAGCAGACCTTTGTAAATTTCTAAGCAGAACTAGAGGGATTGACTGGATAATGAAACAAAACAATTATAATATCTCTGGTGGCGAATATCACCAATCAATAGGTCTGCAGGTTGCAAAATGGTTTAACTGGTTACTGGTAGTCTATGTCTTTTTAGGCTGGGCTCAAGTTGAGCCAATGATGAGAATTCGGGCCTCTGTTTCCATCAAATTACAATAAGTGATGTGATCTGGTATTTCATTTGCAAATTGTGTTGAGTTTTTGTATAAAATTTAAAAGAAAATGGTATAAATCTCATGTTTTTAGATTTTATACATTACAAGCAAAGATAATAGGTTTAATATTACCGTACTGGTCTCAATTTACATGCAATATGGATTGCAGAGGTACATGAATGAGCTTGTGTACTACTTTACAAGTATACACATCGTTACATGTAATAAGGGTGTTATATTTTAGGAAATGTTTTCAATGTGATAGAATTAAGAGTTTACATAGTAGAAATATTTAAGTTTTACTTTCAAATGTCTAAACTTGCATTAAACATTTCAGCCTTAGTGTTATGGATTGCATGCTGGAAAAAAGAGAATTGATATCAAATGGAGAGAATATCAAGTGAATAAATACTAAATGCTTTTCATTTTAAAGCATTAAACGAGAACGAAAACGGGACGGACGGACGTACGTACGGACGGACGGACGGACGGACAACCCCAAAACATAATGGCTCCGGCCACTTCGTTGGCGGAGGCATAAAAACTTGAGAAGGGTCAAACCTGCTCAAGCGACCTCCTTCGACTATATGTGACTGGCTATAGCAAAACCCTGCACTTGTCGGTAATTAATGTTTTGAAGAAATGGGCATTTTAAGTTCTCATAATGTGTGTAAAAGGCAGTATTTTCATTTTTTTTAAATAACTCTGTTCAAAATACTCTGATTTTACATTGATTTTCCTTTCAAATACAAAATTAAATTCATAGTATTTGATAAAGAGAGCCTGATGAGAATCTCCTGCCTGACTTTCAAAGTGGCAATTCTTTTCCTGTCAGTTTCAGACTCCAGTTGACAAATAATTTGATTACTCTTTTATACTCACCACTCCATCGCTGCGCTATTTTCAAATAGTCTTTCTTTGATTTGATACGCCTTTAAAATTGCTATGATCACGAGATAAGACATTAAATACAATGATTTCCTGCCACTGTTGAATTAATATATTTGTATAAGTGTTCAAAATGTTGATATCCTTTTGTTATTTCCCCACTGATTCTGTATCACTCGATAAGCCGTTAAAGTCATGATGGCTGTTGATAAGGAGAGTCGTTGACGATGACGAATTTGAGTCAGTTCGTGGCGTCTTCATCGTGATCTGATCCAGCGAGACGTTCGCATCCTTGAACGTGTGGAGCAGGTAGATACCCAGGATGATGACGGTGAAACCGCATAACGTGGATATCGAGTCTTGAACGCCCATGCCCGCCCACTCCTTAAACAGGATCCCCGAGGCGGTCACGACGCACGTGGTGAAGCACACGTAGTATATGGGCGCGATGACGGCGGCGTTAAAAGTGTCCAGCGCCTTGTTGAGATAGTGCATGCTCATTAGTATATTGACGACTAGCGCTCCAAGGAGGAACCACGTAATGGGCAGTAATAACGTGTTTGTACCTGCGAAGAATTCCTTGCACGCGATACCGAATCCTTTGCAGGCTAACACGGAAAGGGAGCCGACCAGAGAACAGATGGCGATGTAGACTAGGATATTCGTTGGTCCGTACGTTGGCGACACGAAGTAGATGAGGATGACGACCGTTATGATAAGACCAATGATGTAGGTGACAAAAACTGGGAGATCGGAGAGAATAAAGAGAAAATTTGCAATAAATTGATAATATATGTGCAATATCAAAAAATTCCAGCTAAAAATTGAGTATAGTGACCACCTGAGGGAAACTAGAAACGTTACCATGGTAGACAGGTGACCTCTATAGACAGGCTCAATAACACAGTTTATCTCTGCATGTGGTTTTTTCTTGTGGCCACTAGACAGGTGGCCACTATGACAGGTTTGACTAATATTTGACCACCTGTATTACAGATAACTTATTTTGTCTATAAGACAATGATTGATGACCTTGATGGCAGATTTAATTTGGTTTGCTCTAACATTAGCATGAAATTCAACAGGAAGTTTTCCACAATTCTTCCTGTTCCATACATGATTCTATATTTTACTGTTAGAAGAATAAAAACCTCAATCTCAAAGCACAACAGTGTTCATACATTTAAATACCATGGCTTTCCGTGACCATTTCAGTAGGGATTCCATGATTGTCTTACCACAGTGAAAGTATTAGTATTAGTCTGTACTGCAATTCCATGACTTTTCATGACTTTCCATGACTCATGGGATCACTTTACAATTTTCCCAGACTTTTAAGGCTTTGAAAACACACAAGTCAATTGACTTTCTAGGTTTTCTAGGCCCTGTAAATACCCTGATAAAAGCTTTAAATATCATCAAGTATCATACCTGGATCTTGTAACCGCACTGCCAGCTCCGCTAGGTTCTCAGCACCCTCTTCCGCTGGTGCGTGTAGCACCATGATGGTCGACCCCAGGATGCACTGCATGCAGCCCACCTTGCCCAGGAGATTGAGGTCCTCGTTCAGGAAGCGGTTAGACAGGACGGCACTGTAGGGAAACATTCATAAACACTGATGACGATATGATTGTGGTGACCATAGACCCCAGCCCAAGTATTCTTTGGATTTGTGACCAGATCTGGGCCCCCGTTTCATAAAACTTTTGCAATTGTTGTAAAAGTGTCCAATTAATGTAACTACCATGGCAACAGCTGCAATGCTCCATGCTGATTGGCTGTTGACCTACTAGTTACAATAATTGGACACTAACAACAATTGCAAAAGTTTTATTAAACGGGGCCCTGAACAGGATAGGTTGCCTGTTTCAAGTAGCACTCGAGTGTTCTGCTGATGCATGGATGACCATTATGGTCGACCTCAGTATGCACTGCATGCAAGCCCACTTTGCCCAGGAGATTTAGGTCCTCATTCAGGAAGCGGTCAGACAGGACGGCACTATAAGGAAACATTCATAGGATTTCATCATTAACTTTTTGTTATTTTATATACAGGCAAGACATAAAATATAGGCAATAAAGCACAATAAATGACATCCAATCAGTGGTTCACAGAAGCTTAAAGGGGAAGGAACTCCTAGCCTTTTGACTTACTGGATGTGATGAGAGCATCATTTCTAGTCACTTATTTCCTCATGAATATTCCCAATAATGAAAATAATCAATATTTTATGGCCCACTGTCGTCTGCTTTCAATGCCAACAGGAGGCGGCCATTTCTTCAACTTCTCGCGGTGAAATGACGTGTCAGGCGGAGAACACAATAGCGGGTTACGATAATGCTATGTTCTCCGCCTGCAACGTCATTTCACCGCGAGTAGTTGAAGAAATGGCCGCCTCCTATGGGCATTGAAAGCAGACGACAGTGGTCCATAAAATATTGAATATTTTTGTAATCGGGAATATTCATGAGGAAATAAGTGACTAGCAATGATAGTAGTTATGCTCTCATCACATCCAGTAAGTCAAAAGGATAAGGGTTAATTCCCCTTTAAGAAAATGAAATGGTGATGGTGCCTTCATCTATGTGATGCCATCAATCAATAACAGGTGCTGATGTACACATCTCTATTCTCCAGACTCCAGCACAAGTATTTTGGGGACTTGGGACCAGTCCTGAACGGGTTAATTTTCTTTTTTAAGTAACACTCGTTCAAGAAGAAGTAGTGCGACAGGATGGCACTGTGAGGAAACATTTATTCAATTTCGTCAATAACATTTCTCAGGAACAGCAAGCAAAAATTCCAGCGTTTCGGTTCCCTTTTAAGTTCCTGTTTCAAGTAACACTCGTTCAGAAGTAGTAAGAGGCAGAATGGCGCTGCTAAGAAACATTCATGCAATTTTGTCATTAACACACTGGCAGTATCGAAATTGAATACAATTTGAATTTGAAACTCACGTAACAAGCACACTAAGAGCTCCAAGAGGTGTGACCAGAAGGGCTGGGGCAAAGGCATACGCTATGAAGTTGAGGATCTCCCCACCAGCCACTAGCAAATAAGGGGAAAATAAAAACATAATTGTAATGCACCATCAATATGTGCAACTAATATTTGTAATTGATCTACTAAATGATACTAATTTTGTCACTTATCAGCAATATTGTTGGTTAGTCCACCCCCTCGTTCACTTAAACCATGATTAGGCCCGCCTATTCAATTTATATAGTTGATTTGTGCTAATCAGTATAATTGCTTGAGTACTGGTCCAGGTTTGTACAGCCTTCATGATGAAGAAATATTGTTGAAATACCAGACGAAAGAGTTACAGTTGCATAATTTCACAAGAATGCGAGCACTTCGAAGGAAGTCATTCTTATTTAGATGTCCTTACTTAGTTTACTCGCACATGGATTCAAAACTCAAGCGAAAAACCTCACAACAAAATTTTCAGAAGGAACCAATACTCAAGTTATAACTTTGAAATATATCCTTTCAGAACTGATTGATTTTGTTATACATGTATTATCCATAGACCCTAGCCCGAGTATGTTCTGGACCAGTCCTGAAACGGTCAAGTATAGATACAATTAGTCATCAAATTCCACCTCGTTATGGGGTGTCCTTTAATATTATGACGTGATACTATCCACTCCCATATCGAGTTGGAACTCTAAGGTGTTCGTACTGTGTTGGAGCAATCCGGCTAGAAATCAGACACGTTATAATTATATGGGCCAATTGGTGGCCACTCGGTAACACAGGTCGGTCATTTCTAGTGCTAGTGCTGTAGCTATCGCAATGGTAGTCGAGGCGCACGCACAACTCACGCCCTCCATACAAATCTCAGTATGAACTTCAGTCTTTCTCTGAAGTGGTGAGTGAAACAGAGAAGGACTGATTTTTTTCGGTCTGAGATACAATATACTCACAGAGTCCAAATCCTGCCCACCAGAGCCATTCCTTGAGGTATGCATGGCCACCATCCCCTAAACATGGAAAACAAAGTGGAACAAAAATGAAATGCAATTTGTTAGTCTGAAGTCTGAACCTCTTAACATTATTACACACACAAGTTTGGTAAAACATGTGCAGCCTTCAGTGATTATTAATAGAAATCCCATTATAATTTCTTTTTCAAAATTGAAAATGTGAAATAAAAAACATATGTGATAGGCGCCAAATGTTTCTACGCGTAAATTTAGAGATGGTTCCTAGACAATAGAAATAGTCTTCTTCTGCAGACCCATGGGGTGTTGGTTCCCTTCAATTTTGTATACTAATTGGATATGAATTTCAGAAATAAAATCCAAATAAACAAACTAATAGATGAGATATCACAGATTGTATTATGACCCCCTCATTAAGGCTGAGTCGGTTCGGTCGATCACACCGGTTACCGACCGTTTCAATCGGGACCCAGTTTCGTTTTTACGGAAACGGTGCCCCGAATAAAAAAAAAATTATATAAAAATGTTAAAAGAAATTAAGATTATCACTTAATGTAGCGGAATTCAAATAAAAATGGGGCAATCGATATCATTTACTTTAAAGAGTGGTTATTTTCGAGAAATATTTGGTTCGTTACTTCGTTTGACAGTCAGAAATTGAACAGGAAGCGTAAAATTGCTAGTCATTTAAACGCTATTGCCTACGGATGTTCACACAAAGTTAGGCCGACACTCCCGAAGAGTGTATGTATGATCGAGCTGATGAACCAGTGCATTCAAAAAGTGGCTCAAAGTACGTATTTGGGTAATTTATACCATTTTAAAATGTTTTGATATTCTACTTACATGATTCTATGGCGTTTGAAAGCTGAACAGAACAAAAAAATAAGCCCCGAAACAATGAAAAAAACTGTGCAAATTATCGGGAAATTTCGATCGCAGCGGTGCACCGCGATGCTAGCTGGCCGACTGAAGTTAGCGTGCGTGCCGCGCCGGGAACTGAAGTTAGCTAGCATATCATATTATGCACTCACGATCTTCTCGCGATATCGGGACCCGAAAACTTGCTGCTAACTTCAACCTTCGATTTTAGCGGCTTGTTTCAGCTTGGCGCGATGCTGAACAAACGATCGATTTCTAGGTCCAATTTACTTCGGAAAAAATACTTTTCTTGCGAAACGTGAGTTAATTCTGGATAGTCTGTAACTATTTTCCCGTAAAGATTGATATGTAAATCCATAAAAGCGTCAATATTTGTAATGTTATTTGCATATAAAAAGAGCAATATAAAGCCCCAAACAGTGCATTTTTGCCGATGCTTGCACGATTGCGTGATTTTACCGGTCCGAGTTTCAACGGCAAAAATTTATCGGGATACCGGTTCCCGACCGGTTACAGTTTATCGGGACCCGGTTCCGAATACATCCGACATGACTCCTCATACAGACAATACCATACTGTTTGTGTAGAGCAGGCAGTACAGAGAAAATGCATGTGTTGGCAAGTCTCTGATACCTGCCACTCCTGCATTGTGCATATTATGACCTACCTGCACGAGTAGCATACGCATGGATCTTGATGAGAGCCTTCTTCTTGACGATGCCGCTTGAGCCGATGAAGATGGTTGAGCTGACGGCGAGAGACAAACCGATAGTGAGGTCTCTCGTGGATCTTTCCTCCCCCATTGCGAAGGAAAGGTTTCAAGCTTCTTTCACTATTTCTATGAATAAAGGGGGAGGGGAGAAGGGAAACATTCAAGTCAACTCAATATTAAAGGGGACCAACAGGCAGAGGACAACACATAATTATATGTTTTGGTACTATTGAGTGATATCAAATAGATGCCCAACATTTTGCAAAGGGTTGTGTTAACTCATAAACAATGCAATGAATTATTACCACTTACGGAACCATTATGGCCTCATGGTTCCGTAAGCGCCAAACGTTTGCAAGCGCTCCAAATCTTGTACGCGTACGTTTGGAGACAATAGAATCATGGACGATGCGTTCGTCCTAGACAAAAGGTAGATTTGTCACATTTATACAAATATTTTTTTGCTAAATCAATGTAATCTTTACTTAGGATTTACAATTACAGAACACTTTGATGGCAATCTTAATAAAAACAGTTCTGTACTTTTCAAAAGAAAACAGGCTTTTCAAGAGGGTCATTATTAATTATGATCATGATTATGTCACATCTTTCAGAGTGATTTTATCATTTTTGTTTGAACATTCATTGCAAATCGCAAATACAATCGCAGATAAAAAATAAATCTGTTTTATTTCGTTGCCCATTCAGGCTAGTAGAATTTAGCATAAATAAAAAGGCCAGCGGTCTTGTGAAAACAACATTTTAAAATTATTTTAGTCTCATATTTAAGAAGTATTTAAAGTAGTATTTACAAAAAATATTAGCATTAGATTTTAGTTTCAAACATGCATGTCAAATTAATAAAAATCGGTTACAAATTATTGGTAATTATCTGATATATCTCCAATAAAAATGAATAAATAATGATGCAAAAGACAGAATTATCAGATTAATAGTTACAAAACACAGATACACTCTTACTTCTAATGCATGCACAATCTCCAACTGTCCAAACCTAACTTGATAAAACTCAGCTCAGTTCAGTCAATACTCACACAAACTGTCAATGCACAACACACCACAGTCTACACACAACATAACACGAAAATTAACATGTGGGACAGAGGTAACAAAACAAATGTTGCCCCGCCTCATCTTCTCTCAATATATCCGACGTAAAACGACTTACTTGCTAATGTTACTAATAACTATAATATGATAACAAGGTATACAACCTTCTATATTTCGGGAAAAAATTACAACAATTAAGACATATTTACCTTTATAATCACAGACAGCAACGCGTCATCAATGATGCGTTGTTCACAAATTACAATTCAACGTGTGACGTTTGACCTAATTTATGTTAAAAAAAACAACAACAAGAACAACAGGGAACGTCAGATCCACCGTGCACTAGCCTTCGTATCCGCCTTCGGGGCCATTCATGCACAAATTGATATTGTGTACTGCAGTGACGTTTCTAACTTTCTACTTTTGTTGGGCCTTTTTGGTTCCTTTTCAGTAGAAAGATGGGGGGGGGGGGGGCTGTGGCCCCCTAATAATTTGGGGAAAACACAATAAGAAACAAAAGCGGAACAGTTTTTTTGGGGGAAAAATGCATAAGGTGTGCTCCGGGGGGGGGGGGGGGGGGGGGGGGTCACTCCCAACATGACTGGCTATGCACCCGCGTCCAAAAACATCATCAAAAGGGTATCATTTTCAGCTATACGGCGTCAAAGGGTGGTTTTCAGCACTCATTAGAAGAAGAAAAATGAAAAAAAGGGTACCTTAATTCTCAGGTCCACAAGTTGTTGACGTTTAGGGTCCATTTCGGAGGTTGATGGACACAGGTGGTAGTATTTTTGTATGATAATGACCCCCCCCCCCCCCCCCCCATCAGACCGACGTATACTGGGGGGGGGGGGGGCGAGGTTTGCAGCTACCATAAACTACTATAAACTACTAGTAGTTAGAATGCAGACACACACACACACACAAACTCACACACAGGCTAACAGATCCAAGCTTATCTCTTCTTATTATTATTCTTCCTCCGCTTTTTCGGAGATCGGCAGAAACCAGGCTGCCTGCATACATGGTTGGGAATTAATTTGCAAGCGATTAAAGTTTATTTATGTGCACAAATCTTAACAAATTAAAACACAACCTAATTATACAAACACTCTTAGACATAATTCTATGTAGGCCTACATGAGCCATGCAAATATTCAAGAGTCCCTGTTTCATCCTTTTTACTTTGTTATCTGAATTCTTAATTACAAAGCACACGTATACTCTCTTATAATGTGTTTTTTTTTAATGAAACTTAGCTTATGACTGTCAATTTATGAATAAGATACATTGTAGATAAACTTTTTTTCTGAATGTTGACCACATTTCTAAAATAGTTTTACATTGTAAATTTAGATATGTATATATAATGACTAAGAAAGGTAAAATTGCTATTGCATGTTATATTTTGCATATCCTGTAGGCCTACAAATATTACACAATCATCTATAAAGTAATTGAAAAACACACAAGAACAGAAATGGGGGGAAAACAAACGATGAATAACACATATATAATCACATAATCACTGATTTGAAAATCATTTATTGCTTTAATATTTGTATACATAATGAACAGAATGGTTAAACTTAAGTATTGAGCCATGTAAATATAAACCATGGTTTTAGACCTACATGTACCATAGTACTGGTATAACAACCTGAATTTCTTATGCCAAAAATTGAGATGCTTTGATAATTTCATCTTTTGAAGCCTTTTCACTACTCATCGAGTCTCTTGATTGTATCATCATGTCAATATATTTCCACAAAATATACAACACTTGAAACCATGTCTATTGGTAGACATCAGCGAAAAAATTAATATTTTTATTTCGGGGGCTCCATTTTCGGGGGCTACAAATTTCCGTTTTTTTTTTCGAATTTCAGGTGCTACTAATAAGCTATAATGCTGTAAGTGATCATTTTATAAGCATTTGATCACAATCCAAACAGAAAAATCCCGAAAAAAAAAAAAAAAAAAAAAAAAAAAATTTTCGGGGGCGAATTTGGGCATTTCGGGGGCGAATTCGCCCGCCGCCCCCGTGTATTTTTTTCGCTGGTAGACATGACTGGATGTATAATGATATATAGGTAGGTGGTATACAGGCAGTGGCATAGCCAAGAACCATAAAAACATAAGGGGAATATCTGTGTTAGAAATACACAAGGTGAGCCCCCAATCAGTACAACCATGCTATGCCACTGCAATGTATACAGGGCACATTTTTACTGAGGGAGAGGGGAGGGAGAGGGGGGGGGGGGGGGGGGGCAGTGAGGTCTTTTAACTTGACCATACCTCCTAGCAGTCCCCAAAATGACATGATTTTTCACCAAAAACTCCAGAATTTGCCTAAAAATGTGATCTCCCCCAAATAACATGGTGTTGCCTAAATAAGATAATTTACATCAAATGTGAGTTTTTCCCGAATTTAGATGCATTTTCCCCAAAAGGCCAATTGCCATTTCCAAAACTCCAATGGACTTTAGCTCCCACCTCTTTACCCTCTTTCCCCTATATTGTACCCCTTTAGCCTACACGATTGTATTCATACAGTTGTACATAATTAACTTTGGAATTATTATGGTAACTTATATGTTGGTTAAAAACAGAGTTTACAAGACTTGATAATATGAAATACATACAGATCATGTACAAATGTTGCATAAGAGAAGCAATAGGCACCTTCAATATTTTGAGATACACGTAATGTATATATTAATTATTAGTTACTACTATTTACTATTGAGGATGATGTATTGAAAGACAAATCTGATTCTACATCAATCACAAATCAGAAGAGGAAAAATCCCCTCACACAGAAATACCAACCAATTTATACAGAAAAGAATCTCAAACTACAGAGAAATATTAACTTAAAGTACATTTGCTTTATATTAGAAGAATTTCATAGAAAAAATATATAGTCACAATATACATGATAATATAAAAACTGTCTAAAAACTTGCATTTCTTCTGGCAAATGGACCATTTTTTCACGAATCAGAGTAGCATCAAGCCTAAACAGCCAACCTGTTTCGGTTGGTTTCAGTTTTAGACCATCATAAATCCGATGCTTGGAAAAAAGAGTTCACTTCCACTGAAAATACGAATTTTCACAAAGATTTGATAATTTACACACAACCCCTCAAATTGGAGAAGAAACAATTGTGCAATTGGTCCACAGAAAAAAAGGGACAGGAGAAATAAAGGTGGGACAAATTTCTAGGGGGGTGAAAATGTTAATAATGTCTGTCATTTTGCACCCAACTGCCATATTACATCAGACGTACACAAGGGGAGATAATCTATTTTGAAGAGAAATGGATAAATGACCATCTTATAATTACTGCAAGCATAGTATACACCTTTGAACAATGTGATTCTATTCATTTTGGAATTCTTGACAAAATTAACCCTGGGTATTTAATGTTGAGATGGTAATCCCATAAAATGTTAATACCCTTTGCACGTCTTATGATTATAATTTTAAGAATTGTTTAATTAAGGGATGGAAAATAACTAAGAAATATTCTGATATAAGAGGCGACAGGGAGGTTAAAGAAAGTTAAGAAACCCTTTCAATTCACAAAGGATCGACATTCAATCATTATCTGCCTACAAAATGCATACAAGCAAATATATTAATTAAATGCTATCCAGCAGAATCAAAAGGGTTAATTAGGATCATCCTCCTCCGTTGTAGGTCGAGGCCTGGGCATTGCTCTTCTCCTCGTATGCCTGGCTCCTTCCATCGGCTGCACCTGGATATGAAGAGGAAGAGGAAGAGTGAACGAGAAAGAGAGGGAGAGTGAGGGAGAGAGAGGTGGGGAGGATGGAGAGAGGAGCAGGTGAAGAAGAGAAAATAATAGTAAACAAAATAGATAGTGAATAAGAGAGAGGGGAAGAGAGGGTAATAGAGAAGACGAAATAGAGAGTATATAAGAGAGAGAGGGGGGGGGAAGAGAGGGGAAGAGAGAGTAACAGAGGAGAAAGAATAGAAGATAATAGGACGTGAAATAGAGAGCATATAAGAGAAGAGAGAGGGAGAGAGGGTAATAGATGAGAAAGGGGAGAATATTATAGTAAATGAAATAGAGAGTTTATAGAGAGAGGGGGAGAGCAGGTATAAGTGGAAAGAAGAAAAGATAATACAGTAGTAAATGAGAGAGGGGAAGAGAGTAATACAGGAGAAAGCAGGGAAGAGAGCATTTTGTTATTCACAGTATGCATTTATGATTTATGCAGGACTCTGATTCCTCAGAATAAGTACAACTGACCAGGGGCCACCAAAAATGAGCTTTGGGCCACCAGGCAAAGAACAACACATTATTATATGTTTTGGTATCGTTTTGTGATATCAAATAGATACCCAACATTTTGCAAAGGGTTGTGTAATTCATAAACAAAGCAATTAATTTTACGGAACCACTATTCAATAGAAAATTCGTGATTACGTAATACCGCCTTCCGTGAAATCCGTTGGTGAAATTGAATGCAAAAAGTGTGTTTTTTAAATTGAATGCTAAATGTGGTAAATCACTTGACTGAACAAAATTCAATTATGATACAGAATTGCAAGCCTTCAGCTCAATTTCGCGAAATTGAATGACACGCTTATCAAAACGAATGAGAAGCTTACAAAATTGGCAGAGAAAACCTATATTATATTTTATTAATGATAATTATGAAAACCTATATTATCTTATATTATATTTTATTAATATAATAATTATGGTATTCTCATCACTCTCATTATCACTAGTATTATTGACGTAATATTAGTCATACTATCATAATCACAGTATGTGTATACCGTAGTCACCATCTATTGGGAAATGGAAACAAAATTATTGTATTATTTGTTTTTGTTTGGGACTGCCAGATCCTGGTTTCAGGCCACTAGAATTTGGAAAAATTTTTGCTTGTACTTGTCCGACCGGGCTGCAAGGCCAAAAAGTTTATTTTCTAGCATTGTCTTACCCAGGGCTCGACAAGTTACACTTGCCTTATATTGCCCAGGGCAAGTCAAAATTGGTGTCTGGCAAATAAAATGTCATAAATGCACTAGTTTGGTTGCCTGATCAGGCAACTAAATTATTGGTCAACTATGAGAGAAAAATGTAATTTCTTAGGTTTATTTAAATCTCCTCTAGAAGTAATAGTGGGCAAGTAAACTTTATGTTTGGGCAAGTAAAATTGAAAAATGTATGATTTAACTTGCCCGCACAGGCCTAGGGGGTGTTGCATAAAGAGTTGCGATCAATCGCAAAGTTTGCGATTAATCGCAACTGAGCCAATCATATACAGGGTGGCCCAGAAAGAATGCAACACCTACGATCGTTAATTTCATCAACATCATCGACCAAATGTCTTCTTTTTTTTTTTTGATTGGGTAGAAAATTCCTTTTCCAACAAAATGATACCATAAGCATTGATTTTGGGTAAGGCGTTTGTATCCTAGGGCCATTTTTCTGAGGCAATGTCGTTTCCTAAATTTGCTACTTTTTCGTCTCCAGCGATCCTCGGAACACTGAGGCATTCTCGCCCCACGGCCTCCCATAGAATTAGAGAACCGCATGACTGCCCTCCCTTTGATAAGGA
>JBAMJV010009984.1:0-150405 GCA_037951105.1 Echinarachnius parma | reverse complement strand
CATAATCTGCCGCGGGATGGGAGAAAAGGGCGCGCGGAAGCCCCAAGTCATTGCGTTAGCACGTAGAGGGCTCACTTCCTTGAAAGGCCGCTCGAATACGTCTACAGGCACAGTAACATAATAATATCCACTTGTAGTAATTTTTGTTATACAAATAAAATGGCAAGGTAGTGAACTTTTATTGTTGTTTTACTAAAAAACATATATTGTGTTATAAAAATATTTAATGATAATGTACATGAATATATTTCTGTACCAATGTAATTTAATTAACTATATTGTGCACATCATCTGGATCACGATGTGAATGCAACAAGTTTGAATCATCCGTAAATAGTACAAAAGTACTTGAGAAGCATTATAAAAGTAATTCATGTACATAATAAAAATAAAGAATAAATACCGTTAGTAATTAGTGAATACGGTATATACATAAGTGGTCGGTTTGATTATTTATGCTAGATTAAAAAAAAAAAAAAAACTCTTGTGTAAAATATGAAAATATACACAGATATTCTTTGTGAAAAAATGGGGAAGCAGCAACGAGCATCAAACATCGCATTTCATGGGCAGCTGGTTAAAAATATTAGTTAGTGCAGTTCGATGGTCAAAAAAGCAAATCATGAACAAATTGCCTACATGGATATGATGTATAAAATAACAGTAATTTGATTGAAAAGGTAATCACAACATAACCTATGGAATCAGGAGCTCTAAATCATCTTGAAACAGTATTGAATCTTACATGTAATGAGCATGAACATAATCCTAAACGCGAATGTCCTGAATAGGGTTTTAGCCACGGGCGTTGATCTGTCATTGATACCCATTGATCAGGGGGGGGGGGGGGGGGGGGTGGTGATCCATTCATACATCCCCCCAGATGAATGGGAATTACGTAAGTATCGACGCCCATGGTTTTAGCTTGTTATTCCGAAGGTTTGGTTATTCCGAAGGTTCGGTTATTCCGAAGGTTCGTTTAATATTCCAAAGGTTAGTTTCTCAAAATGTAATCGGGTTTGATATTCCGAAGGTTCATTAATCAGAAAATTAAATGGGGCTCGTTGTTTCGAAAATAAAATGAGGTTCGTTAATCCAAAAATTACATGAGGTTCGTTTATCTGAAAATTAAAAGAGGTTCGTTTATCGGAAAATGAAATGAGGTTCGTTAATCCGAAAGGTTCAATACGAACCCCATAATGTTCGGATTAAAGAACCCTTTTGCACAACGGCGTCGATATTGTCTCGCCATTGGCATGATTTTTTTTTTTGGGGGGGGGGGGGGATTCGTAGAATGATAACTACATTTAACTATTGAATAGTGAGCTCAATTTTAAATGATTGACATTCAACATTTTTTTTTCAAGGAACTTTCGAATGGAAGTCAAACCAACACATTAAGGGTCCGTCAGTCGGATTGAATGAGACGGGAGAGAAAGAGGGGGCGGCGGAATCAAGGAAAGGCGAGAAGAAGAAGGTAGCGTCTTGCTCGACAAGGGAATTTGAATGGGGATTGGCGACAGGGATTCGTTTTCCGTAGATGGGGTATACTAGGCACCATTTCTAATAGACATCATCTTTGGAGGAATGGGTGAGGAGTACGTCGTGGGGTGTCTTCAACATGGGCTTTGGGGGACTGTTTCCTTTTGGCGACGACTTCCGAGAAAAGTATTGTGGGCTCGGGTGGTAACCCCCAGACAGACACATTATGTGCTTGAGGACCATTTGAGTACAGCGTTTCAAATCCCCAAATCATAATTCATGTATATTTAAGTAGTAAGACTTGATGTAAGACTTTTTTCATAACAGCGAAGACCCCTGCCAATGTTTTTAAAATTACAATTGATAAATGATAACTTGTTGGTTCTGCCTTATGCTCTACAATACTAATCATATTGTAATTAATATTTCTTATGAACACAAACTACACAACGAGTCTAAGCCATCTTGGTATTTACATGTAGGCTTGACATACAATGACATACGGCTATCTTTGATTTGATCTTCTACAAACTTCAAAGGAAATCCAAGCTTCATGCTACGAATAAAGTCAAAGAAATCAGAATATTTATACCTTTGATGCTTTTTTATTCTCTAAAATTCATATCACATCGTTTTATAAATTTGCAATTTTCTACAAAAATACACAATTAACTGGATAACGCTAAATGATGCCGGTTTTGATACACAGTTAATCTTAAAACCAAATGCTCGTTTTGGGAATATTCTCGAAAATAACTTTATTGGCCAAACTAATTGATTAGTATTGTTGAAATAGTATAACAAAGGGCTTTTGTTTAAAAATCCCAACCTTAGTATCGTTAAATTCAGAAATATATAAAATAAATTTAAATGTTTATTTATGTCGCTGACATTGGGCCTACATTCAGCAACAGTTCGGCCCGTTACGCTGGTGTAGCTATACGCTCATTTGCGTACGGAGTGCACGTGGTGCAGCATATTTACCATAGATATTACATACGGATTAATTGTGTCAGCGACAGACAGTTTTATTTTCGATCATTTTATTGCTTACATATTTACGCATCAGTCGGGGGAATATTACCATTGTATTGGTATATAATTTTTGTCTCACATATGACTTTTGGAAAAAATGTCATAAAGTTGATGGATCACTATAATGAATAAAGTAACTTATATGATCGTATAACAATTATGAATTAAACATGCTCAGAAATGCTTCATTAAAATATGTAATTTTCTGAAATAATATGAATCGTATCGAATATTTGTGGACAATTCTGTGTTTATGTATACTTACATGATCGTATTACAATTATTAATTAAACATTCTAAGACATGCTTCATTGACATGTGTAATCTACTGAAATAATATGAATCGTATCGAAAATATGTAGACAATTATGTTTTTCTGTATACAATACATGGCTGTATGCTTACATTTCATCCCACTTTATACAATGTTGATATTCAGACTTTAGTACATAATAACATATCTTACCAATAACAGAATGATTATACTACGACGATAGAAGTCTTTTGTATATTTCTTTTCTTTAAAACTTAATTGATTATACTACTTTATAAAGAAAGTTATGCAAATATATGTAACTGTATAATATCATGTTCTGGATTAGGAGCTGGATTATACAGTGATAAGCTAAACTTTAGCATCACTCAGAATGTATTAGGCTACAGAGTATAAACAAACTGGTTAAAGCGATAGTACAGTTTTGGTCCAACTGAATGCTGTTAACCAAAACCTGCACCATAACATTACAAACTATACAAACTAATAGTGATAACTCCACCATGCTCGAAATATATACCAAATTACAAATAGCTATGTAAAGATCGTGTTCTCATTAGCAAAGAGCCGTTAAAACACAAGAGGGCGCTCTCTGGTTTCAACCATTTTTAAATACAGAATTGTGCATGAGATGTTGTGTTAAAATAATAATTAAATAGAGCGATCATCAGCAACTATTTAAAACTCTCTTTTGTAAACTTTTTAAAAGTGTAAGCATTTGTTTCTTTCAACGGCTGGTTCAAAATTATCGAATTTGTAGGACCCACAATAATTACAAATGATAATATATTACATGTCATATTTGTGCATATTCTAGTTGTCTCTAAACCGATTTCGATCAAACGCAGTTGATTCTGTCATTAACATTGTGTGCCCTCCAAATTTTACACTCAGTTTTTCATTACGTCACAACAAATTATTTCTTGAAGCGCCCTCTATACCAAAACCGAACAAA
Organism: Echinarachnius parma; assembly: GCA_037951105.1. Taxonomy (NCBI): domain Eukaryota; kingdom Metazoa; phylum Echinodermata; class Echinoidea; order Clypeasteroida; family Echinarachniidae; genus Echinarachnius; species Echinarachnius parma. The sequence continues at coordinate 146,659 of JBAMJV010009984.1, read as the reverse complement.
AATAAATGACTACTAAGTTGTTTTAGATATTCGTTTTCTCGTGCAGCAATATCACAAAACTACCCTTTCATCAAATTTCATCAAATTCTAAAAACACATTTTCCCCATAACAAACTGATTATACTACAATGGAAATTAAGTAATACTAAATATGCTAATAGTTGTATATATTTGTCCACTATAATACAGTGATCATACTACAATATTAATAATTGTAATTTATACAAAATATTCATATGCATACGTGTTTGTAGCCAATAACCGAGTGATTAAACTTCAATGATGGAAGACAAGTCATACAAATATATTCGATTGTATATTTCTTTTCAATCCAAAAGTAATTATTCTACTATATAAAATAAAGTAATACCAATATAATATGTAACTGTATATCAATTTTTTTTTCTTTCTGAATATGAATCTGGATAATATACTCTGACAAGCTCAACTTGACCATTAATTAGAACGTATTAGGCACGACAATAACAAAGTTATATTATGCTAAAATAGAAAACAATAACTAAATCAATCAATAACTACTCCTTTTTTACGTATTCCCTTTTACATACATCATTACAAAACTACATCTTCAACATTTTCAAATGATAATAACATATCTTGCATAAACAAAGTGATTATACTACAATAATACAGTAATACAGACATGCAATGACATACACATGTGTGTTGCCAATGACAAAGTGATTACACTAGATTGGTATAAGGTAAGTAACATAAATGTATGCAATTGTATTTATCTTGCAAAAACACAGTTATTATAATACAATATAAAGTAAATAGAATTAATTAAGACAATTGTGTTCCCCGGGAAACTTAATTGTCTTATTGTTGCATTTATATTATGTATTTCAGGTATGTTTTCATTAGTTTGATACAGTATATACAGTGATGGAAATATATATAATTGTTTATATATTCCCAATGACATAGTGGTTATAGTACAATATAAATAAATCACTACGAAATATTCAATCTTATTATAGTACAATAGCTACTCCATTATTTTAGATATGAATATTGTTCATACAGCACTAAAACTACCCCTTGAAAATTATAAAATGAATATTAAAGGGAGCGTTGAGTATTGGTATTTTCCGAAGTGCCCCCCAAAAAAATTTTCTTTTTTAATTCCAACAGATTTGGTTGATTTCAGTTCCATATGAAAGATCATCGAAAAAATCGAACATCATCGAACATGGGAAATGATAATAATTCCCAATCAAATGCTCTAATTGTTGTGCAGTTTGCTTTCAAAATATTATATAAAAGTGTTTGACGTCCGGACATCACCTTTTAGAGAACGCTAGCGCGAGTCGCTAGCGATCTAGGTCGTCCTGATAGAGAACTGAAACTAAATATTTTTGTGCACGCTAATTGTGCTTAAAACTATACATATGATACGGTACTTACCAGCAATTCACTCTCCAATATGTGATCCAACTATCGGGTGGATTAAGATTATGATTTTTCCCTCCATTCCGCAAAAAAGCAGTGATATATATGCGCCTCATGGACTTGTCTCCGTGTGTTAGCGCGACTCCAAAACGAAAGGCGAACAAACGGGGCTTGCAATACATTTACATACTACACGTACTATTACCGCGCACTGCACTACGGTCCCGTATTAGGACCTAGAACGCTAGTTCTTCGCGCTGGCGTTAATTTGACACTTCGGGTTGTAACGGCTCTTTTTGAATGATAACAGGGGTTTTGTTTTGTGGTTTGTAATTGTGTATACTTTTCGAGCATGGTGAAGTAATAACTATTAGTTTGTACTGTAATCGTGCAGGTTTTGGTTACTAAAGTTAAGTTTGACCAATACTCAACTACCCCTTTAATGATAATAAACAAGAATATATTTATTTTCCCAGGGATCTAAATGTATATTTGGAAAGAAAGATCCTAAAACTCAATGCCTCAAAGAGTTTCAATTGGACAGTATGATAAACAGTTCACTTTAAACAATATTATACATAGCAAAACTAAAGTTAAACCTACACTACTGAATTTGTCATCGTTTGTTTTCGCATAATTCACATTTCAATTGTTGTTGTTTGAAATATATTATTTTCATGTTGTTGATATTTTAGACATAATACAAAACAAAGAAATTCAAACTAATGCGTGGCTACATTTGGCTTTTATGGATGTCTTCTTTACATTGCCCTTTACACATTTGTTTACGAACTGGAATGATAGCAATCAAGAACACATCATACATTATAATCTACACCCAAAAAATAACGCTTTGACTGCGGTGACTAGATGTGTCGCAAAATTCCCATCTTTCAATGAACACATTCCAAATACCAATTAATCGACGACAAATCATTTTGTCATGTCTAAGAGATGTTGAAATGTGTGATTATCATACTAATGGTGTAGACATAAAGAACTGCCTTTCATGTAATGTTACAATAATTTGCCGGAATTCTATAGACGAGATGGACATAAATACTGTCCATTGACCAGTAAAAGCATTACGTACCTGTGGAACTTAACTAGCTCTTTAATGGTTGTCATGCATTACCGGAGATACCTTGTTTCTCCTCAGATTGAAATTCCAGTGAAATGGTTTAACAAGTCACTAGTTTAAGGATATCCTTTTATCGGATTCAAGTGACAACAATATTCCTGGTGACGTGTTAAACCCTATCATCGCTTTCATCCCTTTCAAACATTCCTGTGTCTGGATGCATAATGAGGAGAAACAATCACCAATGTTTACATGTCAAACATTAATGGGCTTGTCGAATTCAACATGTGTGAAATGGTTTACCAGGTAACTGGAAAAAATATGTCGTCTTTAGTTTAGCTTCAATTGATAAATTTAGTAAAATACCGGGTAAAATGACATGAGATCTTGGGTCTGCAGCATCAATTCCTGCTAAGGAGGTGACGTTTAGTTAATGGGTGACGTGTAAACATGCGTGTCTACCCCTTGAAGTTCAACATATTCTTTGCCTGGGTTTGGGATCTCGTAGACGTGGGTTTCAGGGGAACCAACGGTCGGACGTCGTGCCCCGGTGTCTTCCGTCGTACCAGCTCCACGTCTCATTTGCTCTTCGGTTACCCGTACCGGAACGGTGTGGTATTCATGCGATAAACTTGGATGATGGGTGTCACGTTCGCTTTGCCCACTCTCCCCATAAACATAGTCGTAATCATGGCTAACGAGAGGCTTAGGGGGTAGGGTCGCTTCATCTGAACTGAATGCAGGATTGCTTCGCAAGCCAGGATCATCCAAAGCTCCCTTGGAGGTTCTGCTACAATTGCCTGCCTTAGACCTGCACAAAACAGTACAATCATATCGATATAAAAAGATAAAGATTAGACAACGAAGGAGATCATACAATACGAATAGTCTCTAATAAACAATATTGATTTGTTTATTTCTTCTTTAATAAAGTTGGAATGGATTGTTTCTAGTGATTTCTATCTCGATATAAGATTTTCGCTGATTAATGCTTTTGAATAAAATGTTAACGTCTTTGTTATTGGAGGACGGTCTACTGCTCAACAAGATGTTAATGACTTGCATACCTGGGTTTGGATACGATATATCTAATATTAAAATCTTCTTCTGTGTAACCTAGCGTTAGCCCCAAAAACCTTTTTTTTTTAAAGGCTCTTTCATTCTTGAGTTTGGTGTTGTTTGTGACGAACACAAAGTTGCCCGTGGCTGGAATGCTTCCCAGGGAGTGGAAAACGTGCACTCTGTGTGCCGGATTGATTGCAGAATGTATCCGATGACCGGGGTAATAATATAATTGTAAAACGCTTAGAAATGATTATAAATCGTGATATGCGCTATATAAATTGAGGATATTATATTATTATTATTAAAAGTAATTTACTGACCTCTTATAAACGCAAACGACGATCACAATCACCAGGATGAGAAGAATCAGGCCTGCCACAGATGCCACGATTGGGATGATCACCGACTGACCTATGAAAGTGAATGAGTATATATGAATCACAATGTCATTAAAATGAAAACAAATAATTAACAATTATATTTTGTTTAAATCATCAAACAAAATAAATATCATAGTAACATTATTCCAGTAACAGTTTAACATAGGTTTATAAATAGTTGTTGAAGATCTCTCTATTAAATGTTCATTTTAACTAAACATGACATTTACAATTTTCAAAAAATAAAAATGGTTGAAACCAACGTTATTTTGAACGTCCTCGTGTGTTTCAAAGACTGCTTTTGGAATGATAACAAGCTTACTTAGCCGTTTGTACGATTTTCTACCATTCAAGCAGCATTGAATTATAGCGCAGTTAGTTTTTTAATGATAGCTTTAGTTTTAGTTACTAACATTTTGTTTGACTTAAACTGTAATATCCCTTAGTTCAACGATTACAATAGCACACCTTGAGTAGGTGCTTGAGTAGGTGCTTGAGTAGGTGCTCGAGTAGGTTCTAACTCTGAACATCGGACACCTGCTCTTGCATTCGTTACACAGTCTGCCACTCCAAGACCCCTGTGTCCACATTCAAATATGGACATCTCGTTCCCCGTGCAGTCAACACCATCTAACAGGGTTTTCATTCCTCCCTCTTCTCCAGTTGTTGGTTCTGCATATGATTCCTCAGCGCCAGGGTATCTGAGGCTTCTGCAGACAACTTCTGCATCTTGCAAGTCCCAAGTCTTATCGCCACAAACAGGTCGCCACCTTCCCTGGTGCAAGATCTCAACCCGCCCTTCGTTAGTGATTGCGCCACCAGCGAGACGTACTTTAGACACAAATTAATAAGGACAAACCATTACTGGATATGTTTAGTCAAAAAGTAGTTGCATAGATTCATACATTCCTGATACAGTTTAATAAGCGCTTTATTTGTTGCATCTGACACACTATATGTCCTTCATTTTGTTATTAAAGCATATCATATCTAATAATATAGTCAAAATATATAAATGCTGTCCTCCAGTGGAATATAATCTATTTTATGCAACCGCTATGAAGTTAAATGTTGAATACACATTGTACAAATTCCTTGTACGAAACTACCGGCGGTGATTCGCGAATTACGCCACAATCTGCGAGAAGTATGAAAGCAACATCGGTTCACTCACAAAAAGTCCAAACTTAAACCATTATTGCCCAAATTGTCAGTGATAATTATAAAACTCCATCTTATTATATCGGAAAGGAAGAAATCCAGATACTGTACTTGCAATTCCTCTTAAATTGAATAAAATGTACCTTCGAGGTCTGATGTACATCGCACCCCTGCATCTTCCTGGTGACTGCAGCTATTGTCCATCAGCCAATCATTGCGACAATCGAAGATGTCCGACTCTGTCCCGGTACAGTCGACTCTACGGAGGAGAATCTCCCCTGTGCCTTCACCGAATAATGCTCCTCTAAAAGCAGCCTCGGCAGCTTGGAAACCAAGACTTCTGCACACAACGTTCGCATCCTGGATATCCCAGAAATCATCGCAGACAGTCCCCCAGGCTCCGTTGTGGAAGACTTCTACTCGACCTTCCATGCCATTTGTTCCGCTTTCAAGACGAACTGTTACGAATACAGATACAAATAAAATGTCAAATCGAAAATTTGTATTATTGTTTGAGCCAGGTTGTAAGGATATCTTCTTCTTTGTTCGTCGGATGAAAAAAAGGACGAAAGAATATATTGGCACTAACCCTTTAGCAAAAGTTCGTCACTATTAATAGTATACAACCATGCCTTCAATAGCCATGGTTTATACCATGATTGTCTACACAAAGAGCATTCTGCTTCACACGAAGTGTGGACTGAGCGTGAAACAGGTCTTCGTCATTGGTATAATAAAGGTCATGCAATTTTCTGAATTACGTATAGGAAGATATTGGTCTGATTATGATCCAGCTGGAATGTACCTGGAATGTCTGCTAAACACCGGACACCAGCATCTTTCTGATGTCCGCAGCTGCTGTTCCCAAGGCTGGAGTGACCACAGTCGAGGATGTCCGACTCTGTACCTACACAGTCGATATTATCTAAGATAATGTCCCCAGTGCCTGGCCCAAATGATGACCCAGCCAGTGCGGCCTCGGCAGCCGGGAAACCAAGACTTCTGCAGACAACATTCGCATCCTGGATATCCCAGGTATCATCACAGACAGTTCCCCAGGCTCCGTTGTAATACAGTTCAACTCGACCTTCAGTGTAATTGTTTCCATTTCCTAGACGAACTGCATAATAAATAGACAAAATAAGACATATCAAAACGACAAGATAACGTAATGTGAGTTATCGCTGTATTCGTCAAAAATATTTTAACAAAAAATGTGGTTTTCTGCGTTCAGGGCTGTACACAAATTTACAAAACATATACAATTATGAAAAATGACATGATAATGTATATTGAACTGGTCACTATATCACATTACATTACACATACATATTATTTTGAGAAATCCTCGTGGATGAATTAATTGGTTCGACACGATAAAGAAGACAAACAGAGAAACACCTTCATCCTGGTAATAATTCTTGAAATCAATAACATAATACCGGATACAATGTACCATACAGGAAAACTTAAAGGAATCTAGTTACTTTGTTGACATGTGATACATGGTTGATACAATGTATATTGTTGTTATTTGATATGTCTATGGCCGAGTAATACGCAAAAATGCAAAGTGATATTCACTAACTCATTTCACTCACTTTGTACACAGTTTTGGCGATCCATTGGATAATTTAACATCTGAACACTTCATTCGTAAATGTCTTTTTAACAAAAGGGACATTCGAAAAACCATAACCTGTCCTATGTATGCTTCTATTGTTAATATGAATACAATACGGTATGAGAAAACCAATAGAGTTCCAAGTAAGTATTACAGATTTTGACAATGTTACTAGATCCCTTTAATGGGAAGAACAATTTCTATAAAACATAACTGGTTGAGAAATTAATTTTCTTACTTTGAAGGGCTGAAGCGCATCGGACTCCAACGTCTTCTAAGTGAACACAGTTGTGGATACCAAGGCCAGCGTGAGCACAATCAAAGATGTCTGATTCATTTCCTACGCAGCCAAGGTTGGATAAAGCAATGGCTCCGGTGCCTGGACTAAACTCGGTGTTATCCACCAGAGTTACTGCAGCCCGCAACCCAAGACTTTTGCAAACAACATTCGCATCCTGAATATCCCAACCATCATCACAGACAGTTCCCCAGGCCCCATTGTGGTACACCTCTACTCGACCTTCGTTGTTGTCTGTTCCGTTTTGAAGTCGGACTGAAATTGCAAAATGAGAGGACTTACATTTATACAAGGACATGTACACGAAAGCTACTATCAAAATAATGTAGGTTAGATTATTTACGCTTATGGTTACATATGTGACATGCACTTTGTTAACAAACAAAACCAGCTGAAAATTGACAGTCAATTGATACTGCAATATGTACTCACAATTGTATTATGCTAAACTAATCTTGCGTGTATCGACAGATCAAATCTTATCCTACTTTTACGACATACATAACATAATTTGCCGTTTTACATGTCTTTACTTGTGTATATTCAAATGTAAGCCTCTCCTTTTATATGGCGGTTATAAAAGTGGAACATACAATACACATGATATTGACATCTTAAGCATTCATATAGCATTTTCTTTTATAAATTCGTATATAATTTGTATTCTTTATAATGATTAAAAGTTAAATCATTTAGTGACATATCCACTGTTTAATCCAATTGATGCACCCCTTTCTAAATCACGGGTAAGAGGAACATGCAATAACACATCGATAATTACATCTTAACTATTGATATAACATTTATCCTATAAATACATACATACATTTTCATATAATTACCAGATAAACAACGAACACCCGCATCTTCGGAATGCCTGCAATCATTCATGCCAAGGCCACTGTGGTCACATTCAAAGATGCTAGTTTCGGTTCCAACACAACTGACGTCATCGAAGAGAATATATCCAGTGCCCTCACCGAACGCTCCCCCTCCAAGGGCTTCCAGAGCAGCTGGAAAGCCGAGACTTCTGCAGACAACGTTCGCGTCATCGATATCCCAGCTATCATCACAGATAGTTCCCCAGGTTCCGTTATCATGGTTATAGAACACTTCTACACGACCTTCATTAGTGTTACTCCCACCTTCAAGGCGAACTTTATATTATAAACAGAGCGATGCGTATTATTTATAATTTACAACGAATATACAATTTGAAAGTCCAATCCTTATCTCAATTGAAATCTTCTGTCATGTTCTATATCTTAGAAAAATATATATTTTGCTGATATGAATCATGAAGGAAGACTGTCCTAATTCAATGCGCTAGTATAACCATCGTTTCTTATCGGTGTAAAACACATTTTCATTATTGTAAAAGTCCTTTATGTCAGTCCTGTGCCAAGCAAACGTACTCCCGTTCCTGACTTGTATGAAGGAAAACAAACATTATTGTAAGCTGCACAAATTAAAACAAAACAACACTTCCTGATAAACTATGAAAATGCATCATCTCATTACATGGCAAAGAATCAAATCACGGCAGTCCTGCAATCATTATGCTACATGCACCGTCATGTTCATGATAATTCATGAGTAAATATGCACATTTCATAAAGACAACACTAGCTAGTCAGTCATGGGAAAGTACAATATTGTGTGTCTGATGTTTTATCAAGTAAATAACTTGTTAAATGTATGTTTGAAATAATCTTTCTTGTAATTCGACAAAAAACACTCACGAAATAATGTACAATGTATTACGTAGTTACCTGTCATGCATTGGACACCTGCATCTTGAAGATGATCACAGTCATGGCGCCCAATTTGGTTTGAACTACACGCAAATATATTTGGCTCAGTCCCGGTACAACGAACATTATCCAGTAGAATGTTTCCTGGGCCCTGGCCAAATGCTGCGCTACCCAGTGCAGCCTTGGCAGCTGGGAAACCCAGACTTCTGCAGACAACGTTCGCATCCTGAATATCCCATTCATCATCACAGACAGTTCTCCAGGTAGTACTATGTAACACCTCGACGCGACCTTCACTTTTGTCCGTTCCATTCTGAAGTCGAACTAAAAACAATAACAATTGAAATGACAACGACAAAAAACACTAAGCATTTATGAATTCACAGCGGCAATATTACATTCTTGTAATAGTTCCAAGACCAACGGTATCATACAGTCTTTACATAATAAAGCACAATCGGGGAATGATAAGGGGTGAAACAAAAGAGCGGTGGCTTAGAATGTGATGTTATATTCCTTCGTGATGATCTCAAAGCTGAAACCCGAAAATGCGATTTTGAAACCAAACCAAAATAAGATTTCTTTCAAACCAATTAAGAAAAAAGACAAACGCTGAATAGTTTCAACAGAATGGACAATAACATACTACATTGGAAACATACAATGCATATTAGATAACAAGTAAACATTGTTATATTTACGTAATTGATCACATACTCATTAATTGTATATAGTCTTATATACTAAACATGATTATCTATGCATTGTTACAAATTATGAAAGAAATATAATATATGTGTACAGTATGTTAACTACAGTTTATTACACCATGTCAGTTAAATAGTAATTCAGGTTTAAGAATGTTTACCATTGAGAAACGGTGCACATCGAACACCTGCACCCCTAAACAAACCAGGCCCACAGTTCTGGTTTCCTAGACCTTCGTAAGTGCAGTAAAAAATGTCCGACTCTGTTCCCGCACAGTTAACATTGTTTAATAGAACAGCTCCAGCATCAGGACTGAGTTCCAACTCAGACGAGGCAGTCTCGGCAGCTATGAAACCTAGACTTCTACAGACAACGTTCGCATCCTGGATATCCCAGCCATTATCACAGACACTCCACCAAGCTCCGTCATATAACACTCCTACACGACCTTCGTTGTAATCATCACCATCTTCGAGACGAACTATCAGATTACGTTGATGAAATAAATGGAAACTGTTTGTAAGGATCCAATTAATTATTATATAATTTATTGCAAACATCTTACATAAAAGTTACCATGAATGAACATAATGAACATCATCATCATCATCATATTCCATGTACCTAGTGCTATATGTTGTAACCCTGAAGATACCCTTTCAAGTAAGGCCAGATGAGGGCAACGAAGGGATGATTTCCCAAAAGGGGGTCACCCGAGCCGATAATAAAATGATAACGGTGTTATACAGTATATATATCTAAGCACTTTATATTCCAGGTTCGTGGATTAGACAATGGACACAAAATATAGGAAAAGTCCTAAACAGGCGTTATCTTCGAGAACGTATCTATATAATATATACCATATATCATATTATGATGAATGCAACACAGTTATATTTAAAAATGTGTTATTCCCAAAAATGCTTAAATATGACAGATCGGCGTTTTCATCATTTATAATTAAACAACAAACTGCATGCCATAGGTAAGCTCAAACCTCCCCAGTCACTAAAGTATTTGTTTTCAAACAATAGACAAACAAAATGATTGGCTACCTGATGTACACCTAACCCCTGCATCTTCTTGGTGGGAACAGTCATTGACTCGTAGATCAGGATAAAGACAATCAAAGATGGTTGACTCTGCCCCAGTACAACGAACATCATCCAGTAGAATGTCTCCGGTGCCTTGACCAAATGCTGCGCTACTCAGTGCGGCCTGTGCAGCCGGGAAACCAAGACTTCTGCAGACAACGGTCGCGTCATCAATATCCCATAAGTCATCACAGACAGTTCCCCAAACTCCGTTGGAGAATACTTCTACTCGACCTTCCTTACCATAACCCCCATCTCGAAGTCGAACTGGGAACAACAACAATAAATTTGCACAAATGATCAGCATTCTTTATTGAAATTTCAAGCGAGAACAACAGTAAATGAACTATTATGGATTTCTGGATTAAATGGTACAATAATAAAAAAAAACTAAATTGGATTTCCCGTAAAAAATTATGCCTTTGTCTAGTTTTGTTTGCCGCCCTCTGATGCTACAGTAAATTGAAGAAAAACCTTTCCACTGACTTCGAACATAGATTTTCACATTGTTTCATTCTTTTTGGATATCACTAGACTAGTAATTTCATCACCTTACATTTGTACAATCGACTCAGAGTACAAAGAAGATGCATATCTTAATGAAAAATTGTATTTGTTGTTTTACTGTCCCAAAATGGAATTGTTCTTCTAACCTCAAATATTTAGCAATAAAGAGCCAACTAAAAGGCCAGCATACAAGATTTGTATCAACATTCATTATTCTCGATTGGATAATCAAAATCTGCTCAAACTGTATTTTAGATAAATCTTAAATTGTTTCCATTTTCCTTATTTGCTAAAAAGCCTGTATAAGCTTCTCCTATAAAGGGGTAGTTCAGTTTAGGTATAGAGGGCGCTGCACAAAATTATTGTTTTGTGAGATAATGGAAAAACTTAGTTTAACTGTGAAAGAGCATACAATTTTAATGACAGAATAAACTTTATTTGATCAACATCGGTTCAGAAACGGCTGAAATATCAATAAATATATATCTGCTCAAAATAAATCTTTGGCTCACATTCATATATGATTTGTTATTTTATTTTGAAAATGCTTACACTTTTTTAGAAATTGTCGAAAGAGGTTTTGAAAATAGTTTTTGATGATATCTTTATTTAACCATTATTTCAACAAAACATATCACGCACAATTTTGTATGAAAAATGGTTGAAAGCAATGCTTTTTTAGAGAGCGCCCTCTTGTGTTTTAGTGGCTTTTCCCTGATAACAGGGTTTTTACTTAGTCGCTTGAATGTTGTATTCTTGTCGAGCATGGTGGAGTTATACCTATTAGTTTGTAATGTTATTGTGCAGGTTTTGGTTACTAAAGCTTAGCCTTACCAAAACTGTACTACTAAAAAATATGTAGGTATGTGCATGTATGTGCTACCATTATGGTGACATCGGACACCTGCGTCTTGATTATGTACACAGTTATGACTTCCTAGACCAGCGTGGGTACAATCAAAAATGGCTGACTCTGTCCCGGTACAACGAACATCATCCAAGACAATTTCTCCAGTGCCTGGTCCAAGTGCTGCCCCACCGAGTGCGGTCTTGGCAGCTGGGAATCCAAGACTTCTGCAAACAACGTCTGCATCCTGAATATCCCAATCATCATCACAGACAGTTCCCCAGGCTCTATTGTAATACACCTCTACACGACCCTCATTCACATTTCCCCCATCTTGCAGTCGAACTGTCGGGGAGGGATTGATAGTGAAATACGCAATTCATGTTATTACCGTATGTATAGATATTCGATGCTAAGGTAAGTTATGCATGAGAAAGAAAGGCAATACCACATACATGATAATAGTTATGTTAAACAAGATTTCACTAATGATTATATATTAAGAGAGATACCGCTAATGATGTATCAAAATGGTGGCAGGGTATATCAAAATCAGTCAAATGGACCTCAGAATGGAAATTTGAGATTTTCTTCCAGTGTTATTCCCCAGATCATTCCCTTTAATGTGAAACCCAATATATGAATATTTGTCAAGTACTGACAAAGTTATGTCTATTTTTATGGTAATGAGCACCCAACTAAACAATGGAGATTTTGACCTTTTGGCAGCATTTTCTCAGTTTGGAGAATGCCGTGACTTGACTGTTTTTGATAGATTCCCGACACAAATATGGCAATATTTTGTTAGTATACTGTGGTATGCTAAACGAAATAGCTAAGCCTACACAACAATACGACAAACCATCACGACATTTACCTCACCATTGAACCTTCTCTTGTAAAGGCTTTTATTTCATTAAGTAAACCAGACCCCTGTCCTTGGTAAGGTTTCACCGACAATGTTATACGTGATCCAAGTCTGTGAAACTGCCTCGTGGGAATGGAAACGTAGTGCACAAAATAACCCTGTTTTCGAAAAAAAAAAACCTGAAGAAAATCGTATACGTGGTCCGTGTCTGTGAAATGGCACCATGGACATGATGGAAACGTCTTGTACCAGGCCGTTGTCTGTAAAAAAGGATCATACGGGAATCGACTACAGTATGCAAGGTCTCCGTTAATGAGAAAGCTTTACGATGACCTCGTATACCAAGTCCATACCTGTGCAAACTCCTACGGGAATCTAATATGCCTGGCTAATATCTGTGAAAAAAAACAAAGCAACACAATACAAGAACGTGTTACCCATCGCAAATGGGTTAACATATTCAATGTTTCACCATGTCACTTCATAGTTACAACTTACCCCGTGCACACCGAACTCCTGCATCATCTTGATGAGCGCAGTTATGGTTTCTTATACCATCACGAGGACAATCAAGTATGTCTGACTCTATCCCTGTACAACGAATGTCGGAGATAATGTCCCCTGTGCCTTTTCCGAATGTCGCTTCTACCAAGGCGGCCTCTGCAGCTGGAAATCCAAGACTTCTGCAGACAACGTTCGCATCCTTGATATCCCAGCTATTGTCACAGACAGTTCCCCACGCTCCATTGAAGTAAACTTCCACTCGACCTTCATTGCCGTCACTCCCATCTTGAAGGCGAACTGTTAACAGGTGACGAGATATAATACAAATAACACATCAGTATATTTCAGAGTATGTGCATTATACATATTAAATCATATTCTTAATTTTAGTCTGTAATTTTGTTTTGTTTAGGTCTTGTACAAATGATTAAGAAAACAGACATCACGGGAGTCTAAACGGGAACTTGCGGATTGTTCTACAGCCATTTGGTCTGCTCCCTTTTGTTTTACTATAAAATGATAAATTCGGGGGCTTATGATTATAATATGGATTATATTAGGGCTAGGGATGTGGATCGTCTAAAGATATATACTTCGTGACTGGGATACATATGGTTGATCATCTAAACCCAACCAAAAAAGTAAGTCCCCCTAATCAAAATAACTTGGCAGGATCGTTCCTACACTTATTGACTAACTTCTGTGTGAAAATGAAATTGGTTCGTCGAGTCATGCATGAGTGAGCACACATCAAAGGCCAAATTGTCACTTTTCAAAAGTCACATGAGTCATTTTTTGGGGCCTGTGAAACGAGATTTTGGCGAATTCTGTTTCTGGTGTATGAGCACAATTTTAGGGGGGAAATTGCTATGTTCAACCCTCCTGAAATTGCAACATAAATTCAGTTTATTGAATGAATTGACATCAGATATTGTAACCAACATGCATCATCTCATGTTGTGTGAACATAAGAGGTAGTCGTCGTGTCATGGTCGAGTGAGCACACTTTAAAGATGAAGCAAGAAATGCTAACATTTACTCTTAATATGGCATACATGCATATAGATATGCTTATTTACTAACAATTTGTCGATTTTAGCACTGTATGTGTATAATCATAGCTGTTATCAACTTTCTCAAACCTATTCTAATATTGTGATCGATATTGCACGGTTGAGTGAACATAATTTTATAGGCAAAATGGGGATATTCAACTGCATGAAAATTATGGCATTATTTCAGGTAAACATGGTAAATGAAAGTGAATGTCACTTATCTTGCTGAATGTGTGTTATCCTGTTAAATAAACATTTTCTATCATGTCACGCTTGAGTAGTTACACAATTAAGAATCAAATTTAAATGATTAAATAAATATAAAATGTGCTTGCAGGAAGACTAAGTTATGATAATAGGATTTGATGTGTAATTCTATGCCTGTAATGACCTCCTCACACATTGTCTGATATTGTGTCTGACATTTTACGTTTACATTTCCATGGTAAACGAGTACATAAATTTATATCGGTAGTGGTAATCCTATCACCACACTCACATCGGAGTGGGCCTTTGTTCCCCAACTCGACGGATTTCAGCCCAGACTGTCTGGAACCGTCTGCACGATGCAGGACGTCGTGCCCGACGCTTAGTACGCAATACGATCCTGAACATCCAGTATCGACAACAGCGTCTTGCATGGGTGAAACGCGTGTGGGCCTTCGACCTTGATGGACGGGATCGTGTGCGACGGCGGATAGGGGAGCAGCATGAAGAGTTCACCGTACAGCCAGTCACCACATTTGGTGGAGGGAACATCATGATGTGGGCGGGCATCAATCTCGTGAACAAGACGGCGATTGTCCAGCTTGATGGAAACTTGAATGGGTCCCCATGTTCTGCCGTGTGCTGCTGCCCATGGTGATGATAATGCCTGTCCACACAGAGCAAGGGAGGTGAACGCTTTCCTTGTAGAGCAGGATATCGAAAGAATGGCGTGGCCAGCAAACTCTCCGGACCTGAATCCCATAGAGCATCTATGGGATCAGCTTAAGCAGTCTGTCTACGCCCGGTTCAACGGTGACACCACGCTCGCTGATCTGTCATTGATCGTCCTGGAGGAGCTGATAAACAGCATGAGGAGAAGGTGTCAGGCCGTCATCGACAGTCATGGTGGCTACACGCGCTACTGAAGACATTTTATAGTGACAGTGAACAGTCTAACAAAGACTTTATGACTCATATGTTTGATTTTATTCTCTTAACTTGTCTCTCATTCAAGCATGACAATCATTATGTTAAATGTACATTCATAAACATAATTGAAAGTGAAAGAGAAAGTAAAGACACTACTGAAATTAACTGTTTCTGGTTGTTATTTTCTTACAGTGTTCAGTTAATGCCATCAAATACTTTAATGCCTTTTTTCTCCAATTTAAAATCATTCGCTAATGAAAAATCTATACAAAAAATACTTTTTTATTACATGCGTGGAGATACACAGGAAACCCTGAAATCATAAATTAGTCTTCATCTCAGCATATTTGATATAAATTTAATGATTTAAATTTCTTCTTTTATCTTAATTGTGTACCTACTCAAGCGAGACATGATGGAAACTTGTTATTTAAAAGAATAACGCACGTACAACAAGATAAGTGATTTTTTCATTTACCTGAAATAATGCCATCTTTTTCATGCAGTTGAATATCTCCAGTTTGCCTTTACAATTGTGTTCACTCAACCATGCAATATCGATCACAATATCAGAATAGGTTTGAGAAAGTTGATAACGGATATGATGATACACATCAAGTGCTAAAATAGACAAATTGTTAGTAAATAAAGCATATGCATTTATGCCATATTAAAGGGGTAGTTTAGTTTTGGTAGAGAGGGCGCAGCACATCACAATTTTTGTGTGAGGTAATGAAAAACTGAGTGGCGGATTTGAGAGTACATGCAATTTTAATGGCAGAATAAACTTTAATTGGTCAAAATCGACCCAGAAACGGCTGAAATATCAATAAATGTATCGGATCTTATAATTATTTGGGCCCAAATAATTAGATGATTTTTTTCAAAAAATTTAAAAAATGCTTGCACTTTTTCAAAAATTATCAAAAGCGTTTTTGTAATTGTTGTTGATGATCTCTCTGTTTAATCATTATTTCAGTAAAACATCACATGCATAATTTTGTATGAAAAATGGTTAAAACCAATGCCTTTTTAGAAAGCGCCCTCTTGTGTTTTAATGGCTCTTTTTTTTGTAATGATAACAGGCTTTTTACTTAGTCGTTTGTAATTTTGTACACCTTTCGAGCATGGTGGAGTTATAACTATTAGTTTATAATGTTACTGTCCAGGTTTGGTAACTAAAATTCAGCCTTACCCAAACTGTACTACCCCTTTAACAGCAAATTTTAGCATTTCTTGCTTCATCTTTAAAGTGTGCTCACTCAACCATGACACGACGACTACCTCTTATGTTCACACAACATGTGATGATACATGTTGGTAACATACGCAGGTCGCCTAACACATGATTTTCATGGGGACCACATAACGGTCGTTATGGGCAGGTGGTCGCTACAGACTGGTGGTCACAGGTTTGTCTGTATAAGAAATCTTTGTCATATCTGTAAATGCATTTTAAACTTCTGTTAAATTTAGTTTGATACGCTAATAACCATTAGTTCTACATTAAAAGTGGTCACGACCTCAAATTGATTTGTGTGATGTTGTAATTTTGAGTCGCAATTGAGACGCCAATAGAAGAAATTATTTCCGTAAATTCCTGGGATATTGACTGAAAGGATACTTGAGTGTAATAGTAATGTACTTTACTCTATTTGCAGAGCCATTATAACATTCAGTCAGTTTATTAACGCTTCCCAATGTTATCATCCCAGTTATGAAACATAACTTTCCAGCAAGCACAAATCGTGTGCACCTTCCCCACTAAGTCTCCTGTGCGAGCTTTCCTTCTCATATCCATTGAAATCGGGACGATTCCTTCATACAATGCCGTTTACCTCTTACAGGTTCCTAAAATAAAAAGAATACGTCTGGATTGAGAACAATGATAGTAGACAAATGTCTTGTTTATCAAGGAGAAATGTGACGCATTCGGGATCCCATTATTGAAATAACTATTAATCTTGCCACACCAAAAGGCATGAATACACGTGATTGTCAAGTATTGTCGGTATTGTTCACCTGAGTTTATACATCTGACACCAACATCTTCACCGTGATTGCAATCATGGACATAAAGACCAAGGTTTCCGCATTCTATGATGGTCGACTCAGACCCAGTACATTTAACACTCTCCAGCAGAATGTCTCCGGTGCCCCGTCCAAATGGCGCGTTACCCCATGTGGCCTCGGCAGCTGGGAAACCAAGGCTTCTGCAGACAATGTTTGCATCATCCATTCCCCAGCCGTCTTGACATACTGTTCCCCAGGCTCCGTTGTAGAACAACTCTACTCGGCCTTCATAGCTTCTTGCACCACTTGCAAGACGAACTGTAGAAACATAATACGTAATACATCAATTTTGAAACTTGACCATGGGGTCACAGAATGCGGAGAACGAAACCTGCTTAATTATATCATAACTACCATACACTGTTAAAGGGACATTCCCTCTTTTGCAAGCCAAATTTCAAAAGATGCGAGGTTATTGTCTTATATGAAAGAAACTGTCATTTAATAGCATGCCTGAACAAATTAGAGCTTGAAATCTCTTTTTCGTGGAGTTATAGACCTAAAACTAATAAACCGTCGTCCAATTTTAATTGTGCATTATACGTATATTAACCCAGTAAGGAAGTTCGTACACAGATTCCATGAAGTACAACAACGATATGCGTGACCCCTACGTGACCCACGCTAGCTACGTGACCAGCGCACAAATAAGAATAGCATGACCGCACACTAGGCAAAATAACCAAACCTCGCTTAAACTGACTACATGTAATGACATATTCTTCATTTTTGAGATTTTTTCCCGAGACATACCATTACAAATGTCGGCTTCACAATACCTTTACAAGAATAAGTACAATATAGTTGTAATATTATGCTAAATCAGTTAAACTCTTTAATTGACCGATATATAGTCTGATGGAGGAACGCATTCGTTTTTCATTCGTAGAATCCAAATTATAGGGCTGTTCGATCTGATTTTTTGTGTGTGTGTTTCATTCATCCCAATCCGTCAACTGGAAACTGTTCAGACGTTTTGTAAAAGAGGGACTGTCCCTTTGAAACGCTGTGTAAACAAATTCAACAACTTGTTGAAAACATTCAACAACCCCAGTTGTTTTAAGTTTACACAACAACCCTTCTTTCTACAACTAATCATGCTAAACCTAAGGTTGTATAAAAAGATTCAACAACCATTTGTACACAGCGTTTTAAGTTGACCAGTGCTCTTTTTATGCAGGCGTCAATTTGAAGCCTGGACCCACTCTCTTCAGGTCATCACCTGTCTTCACCTGATCCAATTATTTGAAGGTCAGGATTTCACCACCGAGGTATACTGGAGACAAAGTTCGCACGATCCTTGCTGAGCGACGTGTAGCCTTTAGCTGGGAGATCGATCCCCCGGGAGCGATTTTTTCCCGTACCGTTAACCCTTTTACCACGGCAATAGATATACTGCTTCAATAGCTATATACGAGATTATTTTACGGACCGGTCGAGTTACCCCACTGGGCGCGCACAAAAGAACCGATCGATATCTGGTTGACCATGGCATTGTATTCGCTTCAACCTAGCGTGAGTTCGCTGGTCAAGTAGTTCACACAATAGAGGCGATCGATATGCATAGTATAGGGTCAGCGAAGTGAAATTCTATGCGAAAACTATGATTCTGGCTTGTATGTGTTTGTATACGAATATCCTGAAATTAGACTTGTGTATTACCATGATAAAATTGTAATAAAACAATAATCACCCAACTAGAGTCGGGGAAACTTGATATACATGTAGCCAAGGGTTCAATCTTTGTATTCAGCGAAATTATATTGTACTTACAAGATGCATACATGTATGTTTATGCAATTAATATAGCCCTTGCTCGGAACCGAGAAATCTCGGTTCCCGTATATGAGTACATGCAACGGGGACCGAGAATTCTCGGTCCCCGTAGTGATCAGGTTAATGCGTCGCAGAGCCTACTTTTGATTTTTTCTGCGACTTGAGAGAGACTATCACTCGCGCATGCGCATAGCCAAAATTTCCGACTTTAATATACAGTGCGAGTAAAAAAAAACGAAACCAGATTTTAATCCACAATTACAAAGATATATATGTTGATATTGGTATCATGTTAAAGCTTGTGAAATTATCTTTAAATTGATACATCACACATTTTGATCACTTTACGCATCATCGAGCACGACTTTATTATCCAAGGCCATGTAAAAACTACCCGTGTCCAAGTTTGCCGTCGTCTTGTTCTAAACACAACAGAAAAATTAAGTCCCCCTAAACAAAATAGCATAACTTTTTAACGAAAAGATTTTGAGCAAAATAACTTGGCAGGATTGTTTATACACTTATTGAATAACTTATGTGCGAAAATAAGATTGGTCCGCCGAGTCTTGCATGGGTGAGCACACATTAAAGGCAAAATTGTCACTTTTTTACTCTTGTGACTTTTGAAAAGTGACAATTTTGCCTTTAATGTGTGCTCACTCATGCATGACATGGCGGATCAATCTCATTTTCACAGAGAAGTTAGTCAATCGGTGTAGGAACAATCCTGCCAAGTTATTTCGCTCAAAACCTGTTCGTTTCTACGCTATTTTGATAAGGGGGGGACTTAAGTTTTGTTGTTGTGTTTATCATGAATGAATGCGTCTGTTTACATATTTTTTTCAAATGAACATTTCAAGAATATCCTTTGGTGAATCAAAACAAAATATCAGGTAGTTGCCAGTGTTTTCATGTTTATCACGGTGGAAGGGGATCACACACTGTCCTCAAACCAGCAACCACACTGTTTGGAGGCAGGGGGCCCTGAATAGGACATGCAGGATGAAGTTATCTTTGAAAATCAGACAACAGATGCAACCATTCACAAAACAAGAACACTGCAAACTTGGCCACCGGTAGTTTTTGCATGCCTTTGGATAATTAGGTCGCGTTCGGTGAAGCGTGAAGTGATCAGATTGTATGATATATCATTTCAAAGGAAATTCCCCAAGCTTTAACATGATACCAATATCAACATATATACTTTTAGATTTGTGGATTTATAAGCTATCAAAGTCCGGTTTCGTTTTTTTTGGCGGCACTCGAATTTTTGGACGGGGGTGTGCCTCACGGAACTCTGAAATGAGGGTCTTAAGAGCTGACTACAAGCACAAAATATAGGGTCTTTGGAGCTACAAAAACCCTGAAACGGAAGTTAAAGGACAATGAAATCCGGATAAATTGTTGTATGCACTATAAGACACTAAATAGGATGAATAGTCCCTGAAAATTTGAACCCAATCGGTCAAGAAATAAGAAAATTATGGTTCTTTGAAAATATCCATTTATTTATATGAGTGACTCAAATTGGCAACGCGCTCTGGCAAAGTTGTGGACGACTCCCCATATGTTTTGTATACACAATTTCCATTTCGTTCAATTTTCCCAAAATGTATGTTTACCCTTCGTTTGAGTTCAACATATGGTTTGTAGAATACATGTATACACAACATATCGTGAGTTTGGGGAATGGAAAAGTGTGACTATGAAGAAAACTGTAAAAATGGGAAAATCTGTGTACAAAACATATGGGGAGTAGTCCACAAACTTATCAGAGTGCGTTGCCAATTTGAGTTCCCCATATGAATAAATGGGCATCTTCAAAGAGCCATAGTTTTCTTGTTTATGGCCCGATTATGCTCTAACTTTCAGAGATTATTCCTCCTAATCTCTTCAAGTCTATTAAAGCAACAGTTTGCTTGGGTTTCATTGCCCTTTAAGGGGTCTAATGAGCAGACTAAAACTACAAAATAAATAGACTTGGAGCTACCAAAAACCTACGGAAACCCTCAAATGGTGGTCCAAGGAGCTGACTAGAAGAAGAATACTGGACTTGTCGCTAGCCAAGTCATTCCGGGGGTCTACGGAGCGTCAATTTTTGAAAATCGGGTGTCTTGAGAGCGGCAATCGGGTGTGAAAACGGGGGTCTTGTAAGCGGCACATACCCGTCTTACATTATACATGAGTCCCCCCCCCCCCCCCCCCCCCGGGATCGATCCGGGATACAATACCGACTCCTCTTCGTTTTGCAGAGGCATAACAAGCGCAGGCAAAAAACCTGTATCTGGACATGAACTTGGGTCTCATGATATTTGTGTCCACTCTAGATCAAGTAAATAGTGTCACAGTCCCATAACTGGAGGCCGCCGGAGGTGCGTACATAGTATATCTCTCAAACGTAGCCAATGTATTGTACCTGATTAGTTTTCCTTATTTTACCTGAATATAAACATCTGACACCAACATCCTGGCTATGGTCACAGTTGTGGACTCCAAGCCCAGCATGTGCACACTCCAAGATGGATGTCTCTGTCCCGGTACACATAACATCACCAAGTTGAATGTCTCCAGTGCCTGGGCTAACTTCATCACTACTCAGTGTCGCATCCTCAGCCATGAAACCAAGACTTCTGCAAACAACATTCGCATCCTGGATATCCCAGTTATCATCACAGACAGTTCCCCATGCTCCGTTTGAGAAGATCTCAACCCGTCCCTCATTCAGACCATCTCCACCTTCAAGCCGAACTGCCAGAGAGAAAAAGGTTCATCCTTTAAAACAGTACTGAATACTGGGTTGCAAAACACTTTACCCTATAATGAATACTGCAGTTAAATTCTGCATCATTAAAAGTCACTCATTGAATAACTTGAAGGGTTCATACAAAAACTTTAGGTTCCTAAACAATTTGGGGATATTTTAATTCGGGATTCCGCCGCTTTCTAATTGAACCGCACTTGGACATCCTGCTGACCATTTAGCAAAAAAAAGGTGGGCACACAGAAAACACACAAACTATTTTATTCATACGGGATGGACCCACTAAACGGAACAACATAATTTTCAAATATCATGACATACTGATTGGGCTCCTCACTGGAGGGCTGGAACAGTTGGTTTCATGGGAATTAATCACTTCCCATTTTTACTGACATATTCAAGTGATGTTATGTTTGTGTCTGTCTTAATGAAGGGGTGATTGGTGACACAATATTTACTTAGCCTTTCCAATCTAAACTTACTTATATAATAAATGTTCTAACCTGCATACATGAAGTTTACAGTAAATGATACTTACCTGGATGACAGCGAACACCTGCATCTTTTTCATGACCACAGTTATGGCGCCCTATACCAATGTGTACACAATCAAAGATGTCCGACTCTGTCCCGTTACAATCAACATTATCTAGCAGAATATCTCCGGAGCCTTGTCCAAATGTTGCGCCTCTGGGTGCGGCCTCGACAACTTGGAGACCAAGACTTCTGCAGACAACGTTCGCATCCTGGTTACCCCAATAGTCATCACAGACAGTTCCCCAGGTTCCGTTGTAATACACCTCTACTCGACCCTCATTGATACTATTTCCATCTTGCAGGCGAACTGTGTAATAGTATAACAAATGTTTTGCTGGTGAGACGTCGCGTTCTAGCTATTTTTAAAACGCAAAGTGGGTCACTATTCTTAAAGGCATAAGGACCGTTACTCATAAGGACCGCTATTCATAATGTGAGATGAGGGTCGCTATTCATAATATACATTAAGGGTCATTACTCAGAGGACCGCTATTCATAATACGCAACGATGGTCGCCATTCATATTTATGATAAGAGAGCTGCTATTCATAATACGCGAAGAGGCGTGCTATTCATAATATGAGAGGAGGGTCGCTATTCCAAATACAAAATGAGGGTCGCTATTCATAAAATGATTAAAACATCGCTATTTTATTGATCCTAATCACATGATCCATATTATTTGCCCCGGGGTGGGGGCACGGGGGCACGTGTCCCAGAATAAATTGCCAAGAAACAATTTGTGCCCTAATAATTAATATGACCCCCCCCCCCCCTTCATCAGTCCGACCACACTACGCCACTCGATCCGATTGCGCAGCTTGTGTGGACTGATTTTTTTTGGGGTCACATAAATACTCGAGGCAAATCTAATGGATCAGTTATAGGGTCAATTGAATGGCGAAATATTAATCATTTTATGAATAGCGAGCCTATTTTGGATTCATGAATAGCGACCCTCATTTCGTTTTACGAACAGCGACATTCTTTTCATATTATGCACAGCAACCCTTATCTTGTATTAAGAATAGCACCCCTTTTCTTAGATTATGAATAGTGGTCCTTATGAGTAATGACCCTCTTTTAAAAGTATTAACAGCGGTCCTTATGAATAGCGGTCCTTATTAATAGTGTGTACACAATCAAAGTTGACCGACTCTGACCCGGTACAATACAAATTATCAATTAACATTATCATTGGTCCAAATGTTGCGCCTCCCTGTACGGCCTCGACAACTTGGAAACCAAGACTTCTGCAGACAACGTTCGCATCCTGGATACCCCAATAGTCATCACAGACAGTTCCCCAGGTTCCGTTGTAATACACCTCTACTCGACCCTCATTGAAACGGTAAACCCCCACTTGGTCTAAACCCGCTTCGTCTAATATCCACTTCGTATAATCCTACATAGTCTAAACCCATTTCGTCTACAACCACTTGGTCCAATAGCCGGTTCGTCTAATAACCATTTGGGCTATACCCTTATCGTATAATATCCACTTGGTCCAAACCCACTTAGTCTAATGCCATTTCGTCTAATCACCAGATTGTCTAATATTATATTGGTCTAATACAACAACGTCTAATATCCATTAGGGCTATACCCACTTCGGCTATATCCAGATGGGCAGTTTCTCACTTCGTCTAATCACCATTTCATCAACTTCCCGTTTGGTCTAATTGACAGTTGGGCTACTCCCACTTGGGCTAATGTCCCACTTGGGCTAATGCCCACATGGTCTAATGCCCACATGGTCTAATGCCCATTTGGTCTAATGACCATTTGGTCTAATGACCATTTGGTCTAATGGAAGTTTGATATGATATAGGTGTTGAAAGAGGGGGTCTGACCACATTTTAATTGTTATATAGTGTGTTATTTTATGTTTATGTATTTCAGGGGCTGCACCCCCATGCACCCGTACGAAACTAGACAAGTTAAAATTACCACTAAATAACGAGTGTAATACAATTATATTTTGTGAAAGCATAATGTTATAAATGCCTGTGAAATATCTTAATGTTAACCTGTGATTCATGTTTGCTCCTCTCTGTAGTCAATAAGTCAAATTGTCTTTATTTAAGCATTGGAAAATAGGTGACAAACTACTTGAGAGTCCTTGCCAAAGTAAATTTTTTTTTTTTTGTTCTTTGAGACTGTTGTAGATATGTGTAAGACTATTGATGCCTGCGGGGGGGGGGGGGGGTATACCAGTTGTTTTGACATACGAGATGATTGCTTGTAGTTGTACGAGATTTCAATTCCACATTCATATTAATTAGGTTACTTAGCTCAAAGTATGAAAGTCATTAAACAATCAGTTCAGCAAGGACTCTCAAAGCGAAATGTGTTTGAAGATGAATATCGATAAAAGAATACAATATCTGTTTATTCTCCATACAGAATATATCTAAATTCTCTATGTTTTTTATTGATATTTGTTAAAAAAATAGTAATTTTTATAATCCTTTCCGAAGTTTTCATTTTGCAATAAGTGTCCCGCTAACAATGAATTGAAACCAATCAGATTTGCGCATTTAGAACAAGTGATCTGACTTACAATTAATTATATCTCTTTCTGCAAGGGGCATACACACATCAAACATTATACAAGAGATTATACTTTCATTCTTCCCGATGACACATGTTCCCTCATACTTTTGGATACAAGTAAATAACAGGTAACAGGTTGTTTAAAATAATGTAACAGAAATCTTTATTGTAACATCTTTTGTAATTGACCGACAACATCACTAGAGCCAGTCCTGCAGGCTTGTATCTAATTTGATTGGAAAAGAGAGTAAAACAAGAAAACTCAGATTGCACAGTTTCAATTAAAACAATGCAAAAGCTCCTTAACGGGGGGGGGGGGGGGGCACCCCCTCCCACACCCCCCTTGGCAAAAAGCTAGATCCGCCCCTGCCCTTAGTTGCTATTTATGATGAAATACATACAATTCAGACAAATAAAATGTTAGAATTAAGATATTTTGGACTGATATCAAGCAGCAAAATCTAACTTTATGACATAATTATAATTATATAATATCAAATTGATTTTGGTTTAATTTCATGTTTTTTTTTACATGAGAAAGATATAAATATATCTCAAATATCTCACTCTTATTGCACTGTTTTACAAAGAAAAAGAAAATCATTTTTGAGGAAATTCATTTCAGTTTATAACAACATAATTATTACAAATGATTCTTATACAATTTTACTAGAATTTTAAAGCCACTCTTTGCCCCCTCCCCTGCTCCCCCACCCCCATGCAGCCACGGCAATTAGAATAAGATTGATCCCCTTTCCCAAGACCACACTGCTCAAAATCATTTTTTTAGGCAACATTCAAATAAAAAAAAAAAAATTCTTTTCTACGTCGTATTTTTTAATAACCCTAATTTCATTTTAGGACTAACGAACCTTCAGAATAACGAACCCGATTTTATTTTTGGATCAACGAACCTTCGGAATAACGAACCTACGGAATAACGAACCTTCCGAATAACGGACTGTAACCATAATTACAGCCTTATGGAATCGTTCATACGGTATACGGTATACAGGCGGTGGCCACCACACAGGTCAGTGTGGGCGATCGTTAGACCAAATGGGAATTAGACCAAATGGGAATTAGACTAAATGGTCATTAGACCAAATGGGAATTAGACTAAATGGTCATTAGACCAAATGGGAATTAGACTAAATGGTCATTAGACGAAATGACATTAGACGAACTGCTTTTAGACCAAGTGGAAAATAGACCTGATGGTATTAGACGAAATGGTATTGGACCAAATGGATATAGACCAAACGGTAATTAGACCAATTGCATATGGACCAAGTGAAGAGTAGCCTAACTGAGAATTAGACGAACTGGTATTAGACGAAGTGATAATAGACGAAACGAGGACAAAAAAAAGTAGACGAAGTGACAATTAGCCCATTTGGTGATTAGACGAAACGGCAGTTGCCTAAATGGGCATTAGACCTAGTGATGATTAGACCAAATAGGTTTAGCCGAAGTGAAGTTAGACGAACTGATGATTGGACCAAGTGGTATTAGATCAAGTGAATATAAACCATTGAAACTATTTCCATCTTGCAGGCGAACTGTGTAATGATATAAAACCAAATTGCTGGTGAGACGTCGCGTTCTAGGTTGATCGCATACAACTCTCCAGAGTTTAGTCGGGGTAACATCGCTATTCATAAGGACCGCTGTAACTTCTTATACATGAAGGACGGCTATTCCTAAAACGCAAAAGGGGTCAGTATTCTTAAAGGCATAAGTATCGCTATTCATAATGTGAGATGAGGGTCGATATTCATAATTCACATTGAGGGTCATTACTCATAAGGACCGCTATTCAAAATACGCAACGAGGGTCACTATTCATAATATGAGAAGAGAGTCGCTATTTATTATACGCAAATTGGGTCGCTATCAAAAACCCGAAATGAGGGTCGCTATTTATAAAATGATTAAAATGTGGTTATTTTATTGATCCTAATCACATGATCCATAAGATTTACCCCGGGGTGGGGTCACAAGGGGCACGTGTCACTGAATAAATTGACAAAACATTATACAAAATACGTTTCTGAAAAAATTAACAACCCAAACAGCCCAAATAATTTATTTGACCCCCACGCCCCCAATCAGTCCGACCACACTACGCCACTCGTCCCGATGGTGCAGCTTGCGCGGACTGACTTTTTTGGGGGGCCACGTAAATAATCGAGGCAAATGTAATGGATCATGTAATTACGGTCAATTAAATAGGGAAATATTAATCATTTTATGAATAGCGAGCCTAGTTTTGTATTATGAATAGCGACCCTAATTTTGTTTTATGAATAGCGAATAGCGAAAAGCAGTGGGAGTAGATGGGTTAAAATTAGCCGCATTTTATATAGCTGATCTAATGACATATTTATTTAATATGTCCTTAAAATATGTATAATTCCAACAGATTTTAAGACGGCACGAATTTCTCCGATGATCAAACGATATTGATAACTTTAGGCCCATTTCTATGTAACCAAATTTGTCTAAAATATTAGAAAGAGCAATCCATAATCAACTTTATATGTACCTAAATGAAAACAAGCTCCTTGCAAATTGTCAGTCAGGTTTTAGGCCATAATATTTTACTGCTACTTGTTTAACTGAAATTACAGATTATTTGCTTGATCAAATGGATCAGGGAGATGTGATTGGAGACATTTGTATTGACCTACGCAAAGCTTTCGATGTTATTTCACACAATGTTATTCTTAGAAAACTTATGTATTTTGGAGTTAAAGGAAACTAGTATACTTGGATCGAATCATATCTAACGGAAAGGAGATAGTTTGTAACATAAACTAATTGTTTAGTGAATGTGTGAATACTAGATCTGAAGTCGCACAGGGATCTATGCTAGGACCGTTGATGTTTTGCATTTTTATGAAATTGATATTTGCTATTTGAAACTTCATGTTCATTCTAAAATGTCTATTTAAGCTGACAGATGGTCTTACAAGAGGATTTTGATTTAATATGTAAGTGGCTAGACCTTAATAAAAATGCATTTACACCCACAAAAGTCAAAAGTCACGGCTTTTGGTCATAGAAAAATTTGATTTAACGATGTTTTATTATTGAAGTATAAAAGACTGCCTATGGAAAATGTACACAACATTAAATACTTGCGTGTTTTGTTTTTGTACTACTCTGGCATGACTTCGAGAGAATATGTTTGTAATATTGTGGTCAAAATTTCTAGGGCAATAGGTTGTATTAGAAGAATCAAACAATTTCTCTTTACTAAAAATGCTAATGAATTTGTATTTTGCTTTGATCCTACCACATGTTGTTCATTGTTTTTTTTTTATCTATGGGAAGCTCTGCTAAAATCCACAAAGATAAGATACACAAACTTCAGAATAAGTATGCACGCGTAATTTTAAACGTTGATTATTATACATCTCAGCGTTCCATGTTACTTACTCTTTGATGGCAACCTGTGGAAGAGCGTATATGTAGAGGATGTTGAATCGAGTGTTATGTTGTTCTTACAGTTAATTACAGAGGGCGCCGTCATTTATAACTTTGGCATCTCTCTGTGTTGCCCCGTACAGACCTGGCTCCCGCTCTGATCCTTTGGGGGGAAGTCCTGAAACCAGCTGAAGTTGCGATACCAAGCAGCACGTGGTTCGATAACATGGTCTACCCTCACTCACTCTTACCACCCGTTACAACTTGGCGTACTCGGCAGGATGAGCTAGGTCTGCGGGCAACCTACTGGTGAGATCCATCGTCGGGGTACTTCATCGCCAGGTCTGATGTAAAGGGACTGTACGGTCGGCTCAATCATCCCGTGATGTGCTGGTAGCTGGGTCAAGAGACTGTAGGGTCGGCGCTTAGATCATCCCATGATGTGCTGGTAGCTGGAGCGGTTGTACCAGGAAGCCCGTGGGAGTTATTTAAGATATTCTTAATTAATAGATAATTGACCTTAAGTTTAGCGATATTTGGTGGACATTACATTACCTTTATTTATAATTGACTGGCTGCATTTCGGAGTGTACTGGTAGCTGGAGCAGTTGTAACAAGAAGCAAGTACGAGTTATTGGAGACAACTGCGATTCATAGACATTGGACATTAATTGTTACTGGAGCATGAGCGGTTGTACCAGGAAGCTCGAGGGGAGATATTCTTAATCAATAGATAATGGACCTTAAATTTAGCGATATTTGGTGAACATTACGTTACCATTACTTAGATTTGACTGGCTACATCTCGGGATGTGCTAGTAGCTGGAGCGGTTGTAACAAGAAGCAAGTACAAGTTATTGGAGACAACCGTGATTAATAGACATTTGACATTAACTGAAGTTACGTTGGGTGAACATATATTTTAACTTTAGCTTGAATGGATGTGACATTGTTTTTGTAAGTGTAAATTGTGGTATCATTGTAGAATATTAAGATATTTCTTTGTTGTTTTCTTTCATGTAAACCATTGATTTTTCAAATGTATGTTTAAGCCATTGGTAGTACATTATGTCTTTGTTTGTGAAAGTCGAGGACGAGAAGGATGATGTGTCAGAATACCCTCTTGATAGCGATGGGAACCTGCCCTTGGAGGTTCTGCAGAGTGTCCACCCCCAGGCAGGTGGATTAATTTACACCATCAACGGCGGCAAGAAAAGAGTAGTAGCAGTTAGGGGGCTACTTATAGCCCACCACAAGGAGGATGGCAGGACCGGGTGTATCTCCCTTCTTTACCTCGTCCGGATGCATCAAATAGGGATCAGGAGGTTAGCGAACTGAGAGAGAAGGTGGAACAGCTGACGCTTAGGCAGCACCCTCCGCTCATCCTAGCGCCTGAGAGAAAAATGGCTACTTTTGACGGACGAGTTGGGGAGGTAGATGAGTTCATTTCATCTGTTAAGGATGCCATGGCCCGTTACGGGATATGTGAGGAGGAGAAGGGGCCTTACATCATAGACTTCTTACGGGGCGTACCAAAGACTGAAGCTAGAGCCCTCTTGCAGGAGGGGAAGAGCGCCCAGGACCTGCTGGATTTTCTTCATGATTCATATGCAGGAGTGCAGGCCCTGGGTGAGCTCCAGCGCCAATTTTTGGAACGGAAGCAAAAGCGAGGGGAGGACATGAGGGACTTCGCTGTCGACTTGGAGAGGCGATTCTTGAAACTGACCACACGTGAGCCAAATTTATATTCGGATCCCAATAGTATTCTGGTGGAGCAGTTTATTGAGGGCATTGACGACCGATTCCTCAGAAATTCATGTAGGGACCTGTTCGATAGAAGGCTCATGGTGAATTTTAGGGATTTGAGAGAGTTCACTATCAAGAGAACCGGGCAGGAGCACGCTCGGTCGCGAAGACCAGAGGAGGTTGGGCACGCTGCTGTGCAAATGAAGACTGAGAGGCAGGTCTCAAACACAGATATTTTGAAGGCCATAGCGCACATGACTGAGAAGGTTGTAGACACCCTACAGGACATGGATCGCCGGGCTCTACCTCCAAGGGCAGAATCGTCTAGGCTTCCGCACCCTTCTTCCCCAGAGCAGTATCCTCAACCACGCGGCCGTGGACCATGTTATGCTTGTGGAGTGTGGGGACATTTCGCTCGAGATTGCCCGTGGTACGGCTATTCTAATGATGGAAATTATGGTCCACAGGGATACGGAGGTGGCCCAGTGGAGCAGCAGGGATACATAGGTGGCCCAATAGAACAGCAGGGATACAGGAGGGGTCCAATGGAGCAGCAGGGATACAGAGGCGGCCCAGTGGAGCAGCAGGGATACAGAGGTGGCCCAATGGAACAGCAAGGTTACAGAAATGGTACAACGGAGCAGCAGGATGTCAGGAGTGGCTCAACGGAACCTATGCCCAAAGCGCAGAGAGGCAACAGACCCGACCAACCTTTAAGGGCTGGGACGTCACAGGTGGAAGTCAGGCCAGAGTCCCGCACAAGGAATCAGGAATTCCTTTCACGTGCCGTGGGCGACTGTTTTTCTGTCGAGATAGAATTAGGGACTGTGAAGGTTACCTGCCTCTTAGACCCAGGGTCTCAGGTGACCACTGTTGGAGAGACATTTTATCAAGAACATTTGGAGCCTGAGGGATGCATTTTGCAGGAAGTTCCCAGACCCTTCGCCTTGATATCAGCAAATGGGGCCGATATCCCATATGTTGGGTGTTTCGAAGCAGACGTTCGTGCCTTAGGTCAGACCATAGAGTCTCGAGTTATCCTGGTGTTGAAAGACCACTTGTGTCGCGGAGGACAAGGAGGTATAGAGGGGATCCTTGGAATGAATGTCCTCAAGGATTGTTGGGAGAAAGTAGGTGAATTCAGTCAGTCACCAATGCAGACAGATCAACACCCGGGGTGGAATGCTGCTTGGCAGAAGGCTCTAAATGTGGTAGCAGAACAGCAAACGATTGGTGGAGATACTGGCCAGGTGGGCGAAGCTTACCTGACGGGAAAGGATGTTTACATCTCGGCCAGGCAGTCGGTCATCGTACAGGCACATAGCCTCGGAACAGGAAGTGATTTAGACGCTGTGCTGGAGCCTGGGGAGGGGAAAGATATGCCCCCAGAAGTTGGGTTGAACACTTGCTTGGTACATGTGGAGGACGGGAAGTTCCCAGTGGCGGTTTACAACGGCAGCAACGTTGATGTTGTGTTACCAACAGCCACCAGCTTAGGCTCCTTGTATGTTGGCCAGACAGTGTGTCAGGCAGATGATTTTTCGGAGTCCGAGGATACAACCGCAATGGTCTCAAGTGTTTCAGTTTCGAGGCCCCCTGAGGATTTACTACAAGTTGACGTGGATACCTCGGCGCTGAGTCCGGAGCAAGTCGCTCAAATGGAGGGTGTTCTGAAGGAAAACCAGGGAGCTTTCTCACAGAATGATCAAGATTATGGATACACTGAGGTTATACCCCACAAGATTGACACCGGTAGTGCACCTCCGATTCGGCAGCAACATCGCCCGCTTCCCCCATCCCAGTATCAGATTGTCCGTGAGCACATTCAGGGTTTACTGGAGAAGGGCATCATCCAAGAGAGCCAGAGTCCTTGGGCATCCCCAGTTGTAGTTGTCATGAAGAAGGACTCAAGCATTCGCTTATGTGTCGACTACCGCCGCCTAAATTGCCTCACGCGGCGTGACTCCTTTCCACTGCCAAGAATAGAAGAATCTCTCCAGGCTTTTGGTGGTGCAAAGTACTTCAGTGTATTAGATCTCACCAGTGGGTACTACCAAGTGGCCATGGAACCGGAGGACATAGCCAAGACAGCATTTGTGGTGCCGTTTGGATTGTTTGAGTACACGAGGCTACCTTTCGGACTAACCAATGCGCCCGCGACCTTCCAGAGAATCATGCAACGGTGTCTAGGAGACAAGTGTTATTCAGGTGTTTTGATATATTTGGATGACATAATTGTATATTCACCGGATTTCGAGACCCACCTCCAACACTTGACTGAGGTGTTCTCTAGACTGAGGGCCTTTGGACTGAAGCTGAAGCCGGCGAAATGTCATCTGCTGAAAGAGGAGGTACAATACCTGGGACATCGTGTATCCGCAAGTGGAGTCTCTGTTGACCCATCAAAGATTTCAGCAGTACAGGAGTGGCCGGAATTGAAGACGGTCAGGAATGTCAGGGCATTTCTTGGGTTCACCGGCTTCTTCAGAAGGTTCATAGCAGGCTACGCTTCGATTGCGGCGCCACTGTTCCGTTATCTCAGGAGTCCTGGAGGTAAAGGCAGGAAGAGTGCAAAGAATGCAGTATCCGGGTCAACAAAGGTGGAGCTTGATGATGCAGCCTGTGAGGCCTTCCAGACTCTGATACGGTGTTTGACTAATGCGCCAGTGTTGGAATACGCGGACTTTCAGAAGCCGTTCAAGGTGGAGACAGATGCGAGTGGGACTGGGCTTGGGGCCATACTTTACCAGGAAGACGAGGAAGGGAATGATCGTGTGATCTTGAAGCCTGCTGAACGGAAGGAGCGGTACAGTGCGTTCAAGCTGGAATTGCTTGCCGTTAAGTGGGCTATCGTGGAGGTCTTCAAGGATTACGTGATGGGAAACGAATGTGTGGTTGTTACAGACCATCACCCTTTGCTATTCCTGGATAAAGCCAAGCTAGGATGTGTTGAGATGAGGTGGATGCAGCAGCTGAGTGCCTTCGACGTGAGGATGGTGTATCGGCCTGGAAAGAAGAACCAAGCTGCAGACGCCTTATCTCGCCAAGAAGCTACCAAGCCTGATGACACGCTTGCAGTCATGACAACTAGTGCAGTGAGGGCCGTGTTTGAATTTTGCTCCGATGGGACCAGAATCCCACAGGCGGTGTGCAGCCATGTAGAAGCGTGCCGACGGGGAGGAACACCATGTTTACCAGGACGCTCCATGCAAGAGATACAAAGATTCCAGCAATCTGATGTGGGTATTCAACCGACATGCGAGTTCCTTCAGCGAGGTATGCCACCGTCCGCGGAAGAACGCAAAGAGCTTTCGTCTGAGGTACTAGGATTGTGTAGGGAGTGGAAGAGACTTGACTTTCAGGATGGTGTTCTAGTGAGGAAGGTAACATCCCCTAAGGACGGCCAATCATACAAACAGATAGTACTGCCAGTGTGTTTGAGAGACGAGGCTCTCACTCACTCCCACGACGAAGCTGGTCACTTTGGGGTCAAGCGGACTTACAGGATGCTAGCTGACCGCTTCTTCTGGCGAGGGATGGAGAGGGATGTCAATGATTGGTGCCGCAAGTGCAGGAGGTGTGCAGTCAGTAAACCGCCCGTCAGACGGACGCAGACATCTTTCTCGAGTTTATCCGCTTCAGCACCCATGGAGATTCTTGCGGTTGACTTCACTGTCTTGGAGGCCTCTCAAGATGGTTTTGAGAATGTCCTCGTAGCCACGGACGTGTTTACCAGGTATTCTTGGGCCATTCCTACCAGGGATCAGCGAGCCGTTACAGTTGCTAGGGTCCTAGTAAGACACGTTTTCATTCCGTACGGATGTCCTCTCCAGCTCCATTCAGATCAGGGCAAGTGTTTTGAAGCTGACATTGTGCGAGAGCTATGTGATTTGTATGGTATTCACAAGACCCACACAGTCCCTTACCATCCCGCAGGGAATGGGCAGTGCGAGAGGTTCAACCGAACTTTCCACAACATGTTGGCCGCCTTACCTGACGGGAAGAAGAAGAAGTGGACCACCTATTTGTCAGAGCTAGTGTTCGCATACAACAACTCTCCGCACTCTGTCACTGGCGTGGACCCATTCTTCCTCATGTTTGGGAGGAATGCCCGTGCACCACAAGATGTCAGTTTAAGTGTGGGAGACCAGAGAAGGAAGACACCCGTTCCCTCCTATGTCAGGCAGCATCAGGCTCGATTGAAGGCCGCTCGACGGATAGCAGCTAAGCGTTCGGAAGCCGCTCTCGCTGCCAGACAGGCGAAACAAGCTAAACGTGTGTTCGAGGCACCGCTTGGAGTGGGACAGTATGTGCTTGTCAGGAGGCAGGCCTTTCGCGGGAGGCATAAGGTACAAGATGCGTGGGAGGAGACCCCATACTTAGTCGTGAAGCAGCCCTTCGCTGGCCGGCCTGTGTATGTGGTGAAGAACCAATCCGGAGAGCGAGTCTTACACAGAACTCAGATTAAGCTTTGCCCTTGGCTCCCCACAGAAGTGTCCGACACCGAAGGTGCATTGGGGAGTTCGCCGTGTTCGTCGGATACTACTGGTTCCCATGCAACAGTAGGTTATTATGTCCTTCGCCCTCGACAAGGATTAGACAGAAGTGTTCACGGGAGTGGGCATGAGGATGAAGGAACTATGGGTGCCCATAGTGATGTCGAAGCGCAGGAGCGCTCCTCCTCCTCTGACTGGGAAGATCCTGAGGACTCTCCTGACTTGCCGGATTCCCCTAGTTCTGATGAGGGGAGGAACCGGCATTACCCTGACCGATTGGGCCGTGGTCAACCTCCGATAAGGTTCAAGGATTATTATCTTTAATGCTTAGGTGTAGCTCAGATGTACATTTGGTTTTACTTGTTTTTATTTTATTTTTGTTCCTAGCCATCAGGGGTCGATGACTTTTTAAGTGTGGGAGGTTGTAGAGGATGTTGAATCGAGTGTTATGTTGTTCTTACAGTTAATTACAGAGGGCGCCGTCATTTATAACTTTGGCATCTCTCTGTGTTGCCCCGTACAGACCCGGCTCCCGCTCTGATCCTTTGGGGGGAAGTCCTGAAACCAGCTGAAGTTGCGATACCAAGCAGCACGTGGTTCGATAACATGGTCTACCCTCACTCACTCTTACCACCCGTTACATATACAAATACATAATCTAGTACCAACTTATTTAGAACCACTGATATGCAAGCGAAATGTAAATTATACAACTCGTTACTCTGCATAATGTCCCCTCTACTTACCACGCCAAAAGACAGAATATATTATATTACACTCCCTATAATAGTGCAGTCGTGCACATCCCTATGTACTTAAAAAAAAAACAATGTAACGTTTTATATTGATTTGAATTCTATTTCATAAGCATACTTGACATGCTATATCATTATGCGTGTATATATTTAATGATATCTTGTACAAATTCACTCTCCCCATCATTCATGTTCGTTTTGAATTTGTATAATGTAATGCCTTAGTAAGGCAGTTTTGCATAACTGAACAGTACTGCAGTATAAAATAAGTTAAACACAATATATAAATACATTTAAAAAATACATTATTTTCATAATTATTATGCATAGCAACCCCTTTTTCGTACTAAGAATAGCGACCCTTTTATTCGATTATGAATACCGGTCCTTACGAATAGCTGTCATTATGAATAGCGGTCTTTATGAATAGCGGTCCTTATGAATAGCGAGCGGACCACGTTTACTCTATATAACACAATCACATGGTAATGCTATCATTGCTATTTATAGAATGGGTTGATAAATCCCTGCAATCTGATTGGTTGAGAGCAAAATTTGTGCAGACAATTAATTGTACTGGATGCATGAAAAGTCATGCGTCCGGTAAAAAAATCATGCGTCCGGTAAAAATTGCATGGGTCCGGTAAAAATTTCATGCGTCCGGTAAAACATTTCATGCGTCCGGTAAAAAAATCATGTGTCCGGTAAAAAATTGTATGCGTCCGGTAAAAATGTCATGCGTCCGGTAAAATTATTTCATGCATCCGGTAATTTTTCTAATTTGTAATTTTTGACTTTCTGGGGGGCGTAACAATGCCCATTCTATAAAACAGATGATGCGCAAGTTTATTAATTTCGTGGGTCGGTGGAATTGTTTGCACGCGGTAACTATGGAAACTAGTCTAAACCCACTCGGCTTCGCCTCGTGGGTTTAACAGTTCCATAGTTACCTTGTGCAAACAATTCCTACCGACCCACTCATACCTGCGCATCATTTGTATACTGATGATCGAACAACATTACATTGTAATCTTTAAGAAAGGTGATATTTCGAATCAAACTGCCTTTGAGAAAATTTGAAATTGTATATGTATGGTTCGTTTTATTTGTATTTATATGTATATTTTCTAGAATATTATGTATGATTATTCTTAATTTGTATAATGTTTTTAGTGTGTTTATCAATGTAAATTCATTTCGACTTTGGCTACAATGAGCGAAAAAATACTTTGAATTGAATTGAATTGAATATAATTTAAATTCAAATCAGTTTCCAGTTTTAAGTCCCGGTTAACACAATTCTAGTAACTTTGTTGACAATTGCACAAAGTGATGAATGTTTAATAATATTATATGTATTGGTGTGATCTGGTATGTCCACACATAATATATGGCCGAGGAATGAGCAAAAGTCAAAGTGTCATCTGAACAATCGTAACTATCTTTTGAACGAAATGGAAATATTAAAACCGAAACCTGTCTGGTGTATAAGAGAACCACACGAGTTCCAAGTAGGTTTGGAGGATTTGGACAATGTTACCAAGTCCCCTTAAGTGTGAGTTCAGAAATGATTTAATTTACTAATGGTCACTTGCTTCAGCCAATAGATGATCTTCTGAATGTCCGTATAAAAAAAATCCCATGTACATTTTATGAACAAACAATTAGAAAACAAAAAATAATTGGCCAAGTACACAATTCAAAATACGGAAAAGGGAAAACTTTTGTCAAATGTCCGACGTTACAAAAAGCAATTATACATTTCAATATTCATGCTTTATAAATTATATTAAAAAATTATATTGAGCGGGGTAGTGGGGTTAGATTTAAACACTGATCACCGCATCCTTGACCAAGTGGTTCTTCTGAACACGATCTGTTACGAGTCAATTGATGCTTTCAGATCAGGTCATGTATAGTGTGTACCACCGCCACACTGCTCAAGTGTGCTCTGGGGATACAGGGGTCAGCGGCTCCTGTATCCCGTCACTCTATTGCTAAAAGCACAAAAATAAGCCCCGAACGGACGGACCTAAACGGAATCGACCCAATAATGCCCAACGACTACGAGACAGAAATCTACAAATAATCGAGGTTAATATTCGCGGCCTAATTAGATCTAATATTGGAGAACTAGCCAACTTGTGCAAGGAGAGAGCACCGCCTATTGTCATCGCAGTGGAAACCTTCCTCGACTCTACCGTTCAAGAGGGTGCTGACTGCATAGCAATACCAGGTTATACCATGTGCTGTCGCAGAGACAGACCTGCAACAACAGGATGCGGTATTGCTGTGTACTGCCTAGCAGGAATAGCGGTCCACCATGACTCAACTCGTGATCCCGAAGATCTTGAACTCATGTGGCTCTCTGTTAAAATGCAATCCCAGAAGTTACTAATAGGGGCTGCATACAGGCGACCAAGTGCCAATAACGATCTCATTGACTACCTTGACACCTACACCATTTCAAAGATGGAATAATTCAGGGCTAATTGTATGATGTTTGTGGGCGACTTCAACGTTCACCATGAAGAATGGTTGGGCAGCCACAACACGGACACTGCAGGACGTCGAATGCTGCAACTTGCTAATTCTCTCGGACTAGATCAGATTGTCAGTGAACCGACCAGAGGTGATCAAATACTGGATCTCATCCTGACTGATTTACCTGCGTCTACCACCACTCTAGCCAACGTCGATACCTCTGATCACAATCCAGTTTTAGTCAAGCTTGAGGTCCCTATATTCAGAGACAAGCCGTACAAAAGGAAAATATGGCAATATTACCAAGCCAACTATTGGGACATGAGAGGCTACATCTCATCTACAGACTTGTCCTCAATATTC
The DNA here is from genome assembly GCA_037951105.1 of Echinarachnius parma. Taxonomy (NCBI): domain Eukaryota; kingdom Metazoa; phylum Echinodermata; class Echinoidea; order Clypeasteroida; family Echinarachniidae; genus Echinarachnius; species Echinarachnius parma. The sequence goes on along the minus strand of JBAMJV010009984.1, from coordinate 108,178 downwards.
CAGGAAAACGACACAGAGAAAGCATGTACAAGGGTAACACAACTTATTAGTGACGCCATGGACTTATACATCCCTAGCAAAAACAGTCACAACAAAATCTGGAGACAAGGCATGGTTCAACGACAATTGCAGAAGAGCAGCAAAGAAGAAACGTAGAATTTTCCGAAGGCTCAAGAAGAACAACACTGCCTCACAGAAGGACATATTATCCGAAGCTAGGAAATCCTTCAATAAGGCAGAGAAAAAAGCAAAAAGGAACTACGACACAAAAATGAAAGAAGGGGATCCCTCAAAAAATGTAAGCAGTAAGAAGTGGTGGAAAGTTGTCAACACACTATCTGGCAAAGGGGCTCATTGTGATATTCCCGTCATCGTTCATGATAATGTTGCCCATGTTACAGCAGGAGAAAAGGCCAAAACGTTCTGCCAGATATTTGCAGAGAGATGCCACCTACCAGATGCCAATGACTCCGCTCCTCACCTCGAGGAATGTACTGCTACTTGCATCCACAACATCGTCTTCAAACCTAAGATTATTAATAGACTTCTGAAGCAACTCTCCCTGGACTAAGCAACAGGCCCAGACCAAATTCCTGCAAGAGTACTCAAAGAGTGCAGTGCCGAGCTCGCAAGTACCCTGAGTCGCCTATTCCATCTGTGCTTCTCACATGGTGTATTCCCAAGTCAATGGAAAACTGCTACAGTAATTCCTATTCATAAGAGGGACTCCAAAGCCGATCCGTCAAAGTATCGACCTATTTCGCTACTCAGCATCATGAGCAAAGTCATGGAAGCAGCAGTCAACGTGCAGCTGCAAAGCTACATGCTCCAGAACCACCTAATCTCAAGCAGACAGTACTGCAGACCTTCTCACCATTCTTTCACAAAGCTTGAACAACATCCGAGACAAAGGAGGGCAGGTGTACGTCGTAGCTGTGGACACACATCAAGGGAGCGTTCGACAAGGTGTGGCACAATGGTATCCAAGCCAAACTTAGGTCCAAGTGTGTCCATGTTAAGCTGCTGACATGGCTACAATCCTACTTAACGGAGAGAACAATCAGAGTCGTCCTATCAGGCCAGACCTCAGATGCCTCACTCATCCATGCTTCTTTTCCCCAGGGATCAATACTTGGGCCTTTGCTTTTCTCAATCTACATCAACGATATTGTAGACAGTTGTGAAAATTATCTCTACCTGTATGCAGACGACTCAACGCTATATGCTCCCATACACTCAACAAGAGACACAGATGAAGTAGCTGCCAGCCTCAACAGTGATCTTGCTAGAATGACATCATAGGCTGACAAATGGAAGGTCACTTTTGAGCCAAGTAAATGCAAGTCAGTGACATTATCAAGGGAGAGAAATCCGTCCAAACCAAATATCTACTTTGGAAAATATCTACTTGCCGCCGGGGATGAGCTTGAAATCATGGGCGTCAGCTTCGATAGCCAAACAAATCACAGTTGTTGCCTCCAGAGCTGGTCAAAAACTTGGTGCTCTGAGGAGAGTCGCCAGGAAGCTGGAGCCCAAAGGCAGATCTACTGTTAACAAAGCACAAGTCCGCAGCATCATGGAGTATGCTTGTTTGTGCTGGATTAACGCATCTCCAACCACTCTCAGCCAACGAGACAATATCCAGAAGAAGACCCTAAAAATCATAGGTGTTGATGAGACTACTGCCCGCACTCAATTGTCTATCCCCAGACTGTCACACGGAAGAAATATAGCAGCAGTATCAGCATTTTACAAAATGCACACCACAAACTGTCCTCAAGATATGGCCAACCTGCTTCCCCCTCCGTTGGAAAGACGGCGCGTGACTCGGTTGAGTTCATCCATGCCCGACCACGCAGTCACTACCCTTAAAGCCAGGACATATTTGTTGGACAGACATGGTAACATTACGAATGTGGGTCTCCAATCCTTTAAAGGCCCTGCACATGAATACCTCCTCTCTAATTAGATTAAAATTGCTATTCTTAATTAATTATTCTGTATTATTATTTATTAAATATAATCTTTGTTTGAGCTGCTGTGAACCAATGATTGGCCCTTAAGAGCTCTTAGATGCTCTTTTGGGGCTATTTTTCACTTATGCACCTTATATAAAATAAAATAAATATTTAAAAATGTGCTTTGACACTACGTTGTAAATTGTTCCACTTTCTTGCAATACGGTGGATTAAAGGTACCGTTACGTATTGGTATTTCCCGAAGTGCCCCCCGATATTAATTGTAAGGGATGAGGTTGGTTTTAATTCCATTTGAAAGTTAATTGAATAAAACGTGTGAAGTAATAATCATTTCCATTCAAATGCTCTCATTATTATAAAATTTGATTTCAAAATAGTTTATTAAAAAGATTTTCCGCCAGGGGACATTTTGACTTTGTAGAGTTAAACAAAAAAATGCTTACAGACTATTTAGAAAAACAAATCTAAATAGGTTTTTAAAAAGTTGATGATGACATCTCTATGTTTTGCTTGTAAGTATCGGTTTCCATTGGTGGTGTATATAATACGTGTGTTTGTGGTTGCACCATGTGAGAGGGGTGGATTGGTGAGTCCTGAAAAGGACTATGGTAGTCCTAGAAAGGACTGTTGGTGTAGTCCTGTAAAGGACTGTTGGTGTAGTCCTGTAAAGGACTGTTGGTGTAGTCCTGTAAAGGACTGTTGGTGTAGTCCTGAAAAGGACTGTTGGTATTCTTTCTAGGAGAGTCCTAAAAACAACTGTTGTTAGTCCTAGAAAGGACTGTTGGGATAGTCATGAAAAGGACTGTTGGTATTCTTTCTAGGAGAGTCCTAAAAAGGACTGTTGGTAGTCCTAATAATAAAATATAGCATTTATAGAGCGCCATGTATCTAGGTGCCCTATTCAGAGGGGCATTATTACTCTTGGTCATCAGGTACAGTTCAAACCCACACAATTATATTGTGCACCATCTCAACTCCCAGGGGAGCATACTAGCTCAAGCTGCCCAACGGGCGCTGAAGGCTAATTAACACCCGACCAAGTACCCATTTATACTCCTGGGTAGAGAGCAGCAATCTGGATTAATTGTCTTGCTGAAGGACAAACGCAGTGGGCAGGGTTCGAACTCGGGATCTCGAGATCAGAAAGCGCGCGCTCTACCGATCTTGCCACACCACGTCCTAGAAAGGACTGTTGGGATAGTCCTGGTAGTTGGTATTGCGAGGAGAGGGTGGATAGTAGGAGTGGCTCGACGTTTCGAATAGGTTGACTATCCGTCGTCAGGAGTGGTGACTTGTTGGCGTGCGCGGGCTTAAGGCTAGGGGTTGCGGACGTAGGTGACGTGCAGCTATCGGTGTGGTGTGCTATCGGCGACGCGTTGTGTGTGCTGCCGACGCTGGCGGCGCTGTAGTCTCTCGGCTCGCTTGGTGCGGACGTGAGTGACGCAAGGCTCTTCTGCGGGTGGCGGCGGGTGATGTACGGCTGGCTGGCTGGCTGTTGCCGACGCTGTAGTCTCTCGGCTCGCTGGGTGCGGACGTGAGTGACGCAAGGCTCTTCTGCGGGTGGCGGCGGGTGATGTACGGCTGGCTGTGGTGGTGAAGTAGGCTGTGATGCGGTCTTTCTGTGTCCTTGTTGATGAGTGGTTTCCAGATGTCGCTGATGTATAATCCTGTATCTTGAGGTACTGTGTTGTGGCGGTGAATTTAGATGTTTTCTCGGATGCGGCGTGTGGTTGGGACAAATCAGCCATCGTCAAGCACGCACAACAGCACGAACACGCCATTCAATGGGACGACAGCAAGCTCATCACCACCATCAAACACTGGAACACACGCCGCATCCGAGAAGCCATCACAATTCACCGCCACAACACAGTACCTCAAGATACAGGATTATACATCAGCGACATCTGGAAACCACTCATCAACAAGAACACAGATAGACCGCCGACACAGCATAAACAGTCCTTTCTAGGACTACCAACAGTCCTTTTTAGGACTCTCCTAGAAAGAATACCAACAGTCCTTTTCAGTACTATCCCAACATTCCTTTCTAGGACTACCAACAGTCCTTTCTAGGACTAACAAGAGTTCTTTTTAAGACTCTCCTAGAAATAATACCAACAGTCCTTTTCAGGACTACGCCAACAGTCCTTTACAGGACTACACCAACATCCGTTTCTAGGACTAACAACAGTCCTTTCTAGGACTACCATAGTCCTTTTCAGGACTCACCAATCCACCCCCTCACATGGTGCAACCGCAAAACACACGTATGATATCTCTATTGAATCATTATTTTAAACAAACATAAAATGCACAATTTTGTATGAAAAATGGCTATAACCAATGAGTTTTTTAAAGAGCGCCCCCTTGAGTTGTAACGGCCGTTTAAAAAAAATGATAACAGGGGTTTTACTAAGTCGTTTGTAATTGTGTATACTTTTCGAGCATGGTGAAGTTATAACTATTAGTTTGTACCATAATGGTGCAGGTTTTGGTTACTAAAGTTAAGTTTGACTGATATTCAACAATCCCTTTGATAAGCACCGTTTCTTAAAATTTGTCTTTGGAGTTGGTACTTCTAACTGAAGTTGTGTTTCTTAAAGGAATCTAGAAACTGTGTTGGCATGTGCGGAAAGTGAATGGTTAGTAAAAATGGTGTTAATTTATGATATGATAATATATCCTAATTAGATTGTGTGAAAATTCACGTGAATCGTTGTTATAATGAGCATAAATTCAAAGTGGTATTCCTAACTCATTGCACTGACTTTGTACACGGTTAAGCCTATACCGTGGATAGTTAAAAATCTGAACACTTCAATCGTAAATAGTTTTTCAACGGAAGGGAAATTTGAAAAAAAAAAACCTGTTCCATGCTTCTATTGGTATAAATACGGATACAACACGGTATGAGAAAACCATTAGTCTAGATTTCTTTTTTTTATTTTTATTTTTTATTTATTTATTTATTTAATTTTTTTTTTTTTGGGGGGGGGGGGGGGTTACAATGTTACTCTAGATCCTTTTAACAATATGCATATTGTTTGAAATAAAATAATTGACAAAGTCCTTGGTTTTATCTTTAAGAAAACCGGACAATATAAATATAAGACCCATAACATTACTGATAGTTTTGCTTTTCGTTTGTTTCCTTGTTCTCATTTTACCTGAAGGTAAACATTTGACACCAACGTCCTGGCTATGATTGCAGTTATGGGCGCCAAACCAACCATGTGCACAATCAAAGATGGTTGACTCAGTCCCAGTACAATGAACATCGTCCAGTAGAATGTCTCCTGTCCCTTGGCCAAATGTTGCGCCTCCCGGAGCGGCTTCGGCAGCTGGGAACCCAAGACTTCTACAGACAACATTCGCATCCTGGATATCCCAATCGTCATCACAGACAGTTCCCCATGTTCCGTTGTGATATATCTCTACACGACCCTCATTGATAGTATCCCCATCTAGAAGGCGAGCTGCAATGTGATTATATAAATATAAATACATCATTGAAATGAAACAGTATAAAGCGTTATACATTATTAGGCAAGTACAATCAATTAATAAGAAAAAAAAAACACATCTCTGTCATATACCGTATGTCCCAAAAAGAATTACAATCGGACTTTCTGCAACGATAACTTTAAAGATAGAAGATAAATCATAATGCTATTTCAGGGTATGAAACTAAAACTTATTACTTGCATCTTGCAGAAAACTCTATTCGATTCGCTTCAGTGGTCATGGAGAATGGGGATCTTGGTAAATCATGTCAGATGTCCCTACCTTCCATGTTTTGTAAGGAGACGCGTTGTCCATTGTGATCACGCCTTACAAATACGAAGTTGTTCATTATGTTCTCGCACAAATATATCTTTTGAGAAAGTGACTGCTTGTTTCCTTTCATTTTCAACTAACGAAATAAACAATGAATGAAATGAAGTAAAAGGGAATCATATTTATGAGTTTTGCAAACATTGGTAAGGTGTGAAAATGAATTATTAAAGAGAGAAATTAAATCATGAACTCATGGAAGACTTGATTTGAGCTCTTCCTCCTTTATGGCTTTCTCTTATCTTTCTTTTCTGAAAGATCAATACATCTTTCAACAACAAAACCTCACACGATTACACACCAATAATATAACGGTATGCAGATAATTTGAATTAATTTGTTATTTGCCCTGACAGTTGTGAGCAAAACACCTCTATTCATATGGGTGCCAATAGCATCCCAGTGTCAAACTTGGAAGAAACGGACCCATGGCATGATTTACAAAGATCCCCATTCTCCATGGTTTATATTCACTTGGTCTAATACCACTTGGTCTAATCATCAGTTCGTCCAACTCCACTTCGGCTAAACCCAGTTGGTCTAATCATCACTAGGTCTAATGCCCATTTAGGCAATTGCCGTTTCGTCTAATCACCAAATGGGCCGATTGTCACTTCGTCTACTTTTTTTTCCTCGTTTCGTCTATTATAACTTCGTCTAATACCAGATCCTCTAATTCTCAGTTAGCCTACTCTTCACTTGGTCTATATGCAATTCGTCTAATTACCGTTTGGTCTATAACCATTTGGTCTAATATCCATTTAGTCTATTACCATTTGGTCTATTACCATTTCGTCTAATACCAATAGGTCTATTTTCCACTTGGTCTAAAAGCAGTTCATCTAATGCCATTTCGTCTAAACACTATTTCGGCTAATGACCATTTAGTCTTATTCTCATTTGGTCTAACGATCGCCCACACTGACCTCTGTGATGGCCACCGCCTGCATACCCTATGAAAGATTCCATAGGGCTGTAATTATAGCTTCATGGATATTTAGCCACAGCGGTTTCACTAGACGAAACCTGTGTATAAGAGAAAACTAATTGGCCGCTACAATCAGGTGACCTTCATAGACAAGTCCCAAAATATCGTTTGTACGCTCACCACCCAAGGGCAAATAGATATGTGGCCGCTATAAACAAGTGAACTTTATAGACGAATTTCATCAAACAGTACTATATTGACCACCTAAAAGAAAACAAGATAGTGGGCGTTATAATCAGGTACCTTAAAAAAAGCAGGTTCCATAAAATCGTATATCGTCAAACAGGGGCGTAGACAACGGGGGGGGGGGGGGGGGGGGTGAGGGGATGCATCCTGCATCCCCCCACCACACAAGATGGGGGGATGACATGTACAATTATCCCCCTCCCAGCTTTTAGGGAAGGATATTTTTGTTAGTGTGTATCTGTATACGAGCGGGAAAGAAAACAGTCGTTGTATCAGCCAAGACTTGTTAATTCTAACGTTAAAAACGTAATTTATACATCCACTTTACTTACACCAACGTAACATTAGACCTTTAGACCAAATGGTCATTAGACTAAATGAGCATTAGACCATGTGGTCATTAGCCCAAATGGGACATTAGCCCAAGTGGGAGTAGCCCAACTGTCAATTAGACCAAACGGGAAGTTAATGAAATGGTGATTAGAACAAGTGATGAACTGCCCATCTGGATATAGCCGAAGTGGGTGTAGCCCAAATGGGTATTAGACGTAGTGGTATTAGACGAACTGGTAAATAGACGAAGTGATATTAGACGAATCGAATAATAGACAACCTGGTGTATAGATGAAATGGCATTAGACTAAGTGGTGTTGGACCAAGTGGATATTAGACAATAAGGGTATAGCCCAAATGGTTATTAGACGAACCGGATAATGGACCAAGTGGTTGTAGACGAAATGGGATTAGACTATGTAGGATTAGACGAAGTGGATATTAGACGAAGCGGGGTTAGACCAAGTGGCAGTGTACCTTCTCCATGACCACTGAAGCAAATCGAATAGGGTTTTCGGCAAGATGTATGTAGTAAGTTATAGTTTCATACCCTGAAATAGCATTATGATTGATCTACTATCTTTAAAGTTATCGTTGCAGAAAGTCCGATTGTAATTTCCGTTTGGGACATACGGTATTTAAAATGCATTTTCTGAACTTTAACTCAATTTAGATTAATATGCTAATTGCCGTAAGTACTATTTTAAAATTGGTCCCGACATCAAATTAATATGACTGTCACTTGAAATTCTTTTGGCAATTCAAATAATGACTTTGTTTTAAACAATGCCCAAACAAAATTGTCCTGTAAATTCCTGGAATATTGGCTGAAAGGATATTTCAGTGTAATATCAATGTACTTTACTAATTTGCAAAGCCATTAAAACATTCCATACGTATACTATGTAAGCGCTTCTCAATATTATCATCCAGTCATAAAACGTATTAATTGCTAGCCTGCAAAGATTGTGTGCACCTTCCCCACTAAGTCTCCGGTGCGAGCTGTCCTTCTAGGCGGCTCATAGCCATTGTCATCTGGAAGATTCCTTCATACAATGCCGTTCACCTCCTACTGGAGGACGAGGAACCAGATTTAGTTGGCAAAGTAGAAACATGGCTACATAGTGATATTGCAGCTGCTGAGATACTGGTCCCTGGATACCAAACCACCAGACTTGATAGACAAAACAGAGCGCATGGAGGTATCCTACTATACACTAAAGGTGGCATAGATGTACAGAAGAGAGAGAACCAGGAACTAGCAGAGTATGATGAAGCATTATGGTGTGACATTTCAAGTCCATGAACTGAACTAGAGTTACTACTTGGAATAGTGTACTTAACGATGAGCAGACAGAAATCATGATTATCGGAGACTTCAACTATAGAGACATAGATTGAGAAACCATGTAGACATCCTCCAGCAGATCTTAAAGCCTTCATGGAAATTGTAATGGACAACCTATGGACTCAACATATGATTCAGCCAACAAGACAATAATCTCTCCTAGATATGGTCATTACATCAAACCCTGACATGTTTGATGAAGTAGAAATCATAGAGCATCTTGGACGCAGTGACCATAACATGTTAAAGTGGGACATGAACTTTTATGTTAAAGTGGATGAATCCTTACCAAAGAGAGTATTTAGAAACGCTAACATTGACCAAATTAAATCTGAGCTAAATGAGACTGACTGGAGAGAACTATTAAGCAACAAATCAACTGAGGTTAACAAAAAGAGCATTAAGATTATTTTGCCGCAAGACAAGAGTCTGGAAAAGATACAAAGCAAAAAAAGCTTGTACCAAACTGAAAAATCACTACAGAAAATGCCAGAAGGAGACAAGCCATGAAGTGGAAATAGCAAAAATGGACTTCAAGAAGAAACTAGTACAACATATCAAGGAAGATTCAAAAAGCTTTTATGCTTATGTAAGATCAGAACAGAAGGTTAAACATGCCATTGGCCCTTTTAAAAATAAAGCAGGAGAGAAAATTCCACCAGGTCAAGAAACTGCCAATGCCTTGAATGAGTACTTTGCATCTGTCTTCACGAATGAGAACCAATATGTGCCAAACCCTGAAAGAATATTTAAAGGAGCTGAAGATGAACTAACTTAATTTGATATTACAGAGAAACTGAAAGAACTGGATCCATCCAAAGCAGCAGGTCCAGACAGAATAACACCAGTAATTCTGAGGGCAGCAGCAGATTAAATTACTCTACCCCTGACCCGTATATTTAACAAGTCACTGGAATAAGGAACAGTACCAGCATACTGGAGGTTAGCACAAGTTATTCCGTTATTCAAGAAAGGCACCAGATCCAAACCTGATAACTACAGACCAATCAGCCTGACATCAACTACTGTCAAAGAACTGGACAGCATAATAAGAGACAAAATGACTGAGCATCTTGGCAAAAACTGCCTCATAAATGACACCCAACATGGCTTCAGGAAAGGGAAATTCACAACAACAAACTTATTGGAATACTTGGAAGTCATCACCAAAGCTGTTGACAATGGAACACCAATGGATGTTGTCTATCTAGATCTAGCCAAGGCATTTGACACTGTTCCACACAAGAGGCTGATAAAGAAAATCCAGGCACATGGGATAGAAGGAAGATTACTTATATTGATTTAAGCCTTTCTTAACGACATAAGACAGAAAGTTGTCACCCAAGGTGCTGAATCGAACTAGAAATGTGTTACTAGCTCAGTGGTTCAAGGATCTGCCCTAGGCCCGATATCCTAGGCTTCCTGATGTATATGAACGACATGGAGCTAAGACTAAACCAGGCCTCAATTATCAGCAAATTTGCAGATGACACCAAGCTGATCAACCCAGTAGAAACAGATGATGACATCCATAACATGCAGGACTCGTAAACAAGTCACTAAAAGTTGCAAACCATGCAGTGTGCTGCCGCAGCCAAGAAAGGAAACCGAGTACTAGCCATGATCAAGCGCACCTACAGAAGCAAGGAGGTGGTTCTAAAATTGTGCAAACCACTCGTGAGACCCCACCTAGACTATGCTATTCAGACCTGGAGCCCTTACTTGGAGAAGGATAAGCAGATCCTGGAGAAAGTTCAAGCCAGAGTAACAAAACTCAGTATTCAGCATTTGCCCTATGAAGACAGACTAGCTAGACTGAAGCTGACTACTCTAGAAAGGAGAAGAGAGCGTGGAGATTTGATACAAACATACAGGATTATGACACAGATCGACAAAACAAAACCAGAAAACTTATTTGAGAGATCAGAATACAGTAGAACAAGAGGCCACTCCATGAAGTTCACACAGTTCAGAAGCAGGCTGGATGTCAGGATAAACTTCTACAGTCAAAGGGTTGTCAACATATGGAACAAATTCCCACAAAGTGTAGTCCAAGCCCCCTCACTCTTAAGTTTTAACAAATAGCTATCCAACTTCGGTTTTTAAAATGGGCTCAAAAGGGCCCCCTAAACCATGCACCGCTAAACTACGCTAATCTACTCTCAAGGTATGTTCAAGGCATGTACTGGGTCCCAATTTAAAATTACGTCTTGATTGAGAACAATAAAAGTAGACAAATTTCTTGCTTAACAAGGACAAATGTGACGTACTCGTGATCCCATTATTGAAATAACTATAATAAATCTTGCCACACTAAAATGCATGAATACACATGATTAATTGACAAAGTATTGTCGGTATTATTCACCTGTGTATATACATCTGACACCAACAACTTCACCGTGACTGCAATCATGGACATACAGACCAAGGTTTCCGCATTCTAAGATGGTCGACTCAGACCCAGTACATTCAACACTCTCCAGCAGAATGTCTCCGATGCCCCGTCCAAATGGCGCTCTACCCCATGTGACTTCGGCAGCTGGGAAACCAAGGCTTCTGCAGACAACGTTTGCATCATCCATTCCCCAGCCGTCTTGACATACAGTTCCCCAGGCTCCGTTGTAGAACAACTCTACTCGGCCTTCATAGCTTCTTGCACCACCTGCAAGACGAACTGTAGACACAGAATACATAATACATCAGTTTTGAAACTTGACCATGGGGCTTAATTATTACATCATAACTACAATATGGGAAGCCGGGTGGCCGTGTCATTTCATATTCAAAGGTGTAATACATGCCTGTTCTGGAGGTGAAAGTGGCCCTTCATTTGTGGCGTTTTGCGTACATTTGCAGCATAATATACCTGCAGTTTGCATACAGGTCAAACAAAATACACCTTTTTAAATAATTCAAGTACACACACAGATAATACGTGTGGTTTGTGGTTGCACCATGTAAGAGGGGAGGATTGGCGAGTCCTGAAAAGGACTGATGTGGTATTCTTTCTAGGATAGTCCTAAAAAGGACCGCGGTAGTCCTAGAAAGGACTGTTGGTAGTCCTAGCAAGGACTGTTGGTATAGTCCTGAAAAGGACTGTTGGTATTCTTTCTAGGATAGTCCTATATAGGACTGTTGGTAGTCCTATATAGGACTGTTGGTAGTCCTAGAAAGAACTGTTGGTAGTCATAGAAAGGACCGTTGGTAAACCGGGAAAGGACTGTTGGGATAGTTCTGGAAAGGACTGTTTGGATAGTCCTGGAAAGGACTGTTGGTATTGCGAGGAGAGGGTGGATGGTAGGAGGGGCTCAAAAGACAGATATAATATTTAAACACAACACAAAAACTAAGTCCCCCCCTAATCAAAACAACGTAACATTAAAACGAAAAGGTTTTGAGCGAAATAACTTGGCAGAATTGTTTTTACACATATTGACTCACTTCTCTATGAAAACGAGATTGATCCGTCAAGTGAGCACACATTAAAGGCAAAATTGTCACTTTTCAAAAGTCACAAGAGTCAAAAAGTGACAGTTTTGTTTTTAATGTGTGCTCACTCATGCATGTCTTGACGGATCAATCTCATTTTCATTGAGAAGTTAGTCAATAGGTGTAGAAACAATCATGCTGAGTTACTTTGCTTAAAACTTTTTTGTTATAATGTTACGTTACTTTGATTGGGAGGGACATAATTTTTTTGTTGGGTTTTGTTGATGAAATAAACCCAACAAAAAAGTAAGTCCCCTCCCTAATCAAAATAACTTAACTTTTTAACAAAACAAATATGAGCAAAATAACGTGACAGGATTGTTTCTACACTTATTGACTAACGTCTGTGCGAAAATGAAATTGGTCCGTCAAGTCATGCATGAGTGAGCACACATTAAAGGCAAAATTGTCACTTTTTGACTCTTGTGACTTTTGAAAAGTGACAATTTTGCCTTTAATGTGTGCTCACTCATGCATGACTGGACGGATCACTATCATTTTCACAGAGAAGTTAGTCAATAAGGGTAGAAACAATTCTATTAAAGAGACAGTCTCTCTTTTACAAAACGTCTGAACAGTTTCCAGTTGTCGGATGGGGACGAATGTAACACACACAAACAAAATCAGATCGAACAGCCCTGTAATTTGGATTCTACGAATGAACAACGAATGCGTCCCTCCATCAAACTATATATCGGTCAATAAAAGAGTTTAACTGAGTTAGCATAATATTACAACAATATTGTACTTATTCTTGTAAAGGTATTGTAAAAGCCGACATTTGTTAAGGTATGTCACGGAAAAAATTACATGTAGTCAGTTTAAGCGAGGTTTGGTTATTGTGTTTAGTGTGCGGTCATGCTATTGTTATTTGTGCGCGGGTCTACACTGTAAAAAGAGTGTGAGATCTCCATCCAGCACATCAGGTCGTGTATTCTGACCAAACGATCGTGCATTCTGCGAGCTCGGTTTATCTTGACCAGAACCAGTAAACAGCAGTCTGCGAATTTGACATCCTGAAAACATTCCAGAGGAGCAAATTGTTAGGTTTCCCGCCGTCCTTTGGTAACTCTTACTCCAGAGTGTGGACCCATTTCAAAGGATGTTCTGCTACAATACCGACTCCTCTTCGTTTTGCAGAGGCATAACAAGCGCAGGCAAAAAACCTGTATCTGGACATGAACTTGGGTCTCATGATATTTGTGTATAGCCTAGATCAGGTAAATAGTGTGCCTGTCCCATAATTGGAGGCCGCCGGAGGTGCATACATAGTACATCTCTCAAACGTAGTCTATGTCTTGTACACTATTAGTTTTCCTTATATTACCTGAATATATACATCTGACACCAACATCCTTGCTATGGTCACAGTTGTAGACTCCAAGCCCAGCATGTGCACAATCCAAGATGGATGTCTCTTTTCCGGTACACATGACATCACCAAGTTGAATGTCTCCAGTGCCTGGGCTAACTTCATCGCTACTCAGTGTCGCCTCCGCAGCCATGAAACCAAGACTTCTGCAAACAACGTTCGCATCCTGGATATCCCAGTTATCATCACAGACAGTTCCCCAGACTCCGTTTGAGAAGATCTCAACTCGTCCATTATTCAGATCATCCCCACCTTCAAGCCGAACTGTCAGAGAGAAAAAGGTTCGTCCTTTAAAACATTACAGAATACTGGGTTGAAAAACAATTTGTATACATGTATACTGCAGTTATACTGCATGTATACTGCAGTAATATTCTGCATCATCGAAAATCACTCATTGAATAACTTTAAGGGTTCATACAATAACTTTAGGTTCCTACAAAATGTGGGGATATTTTAATTCGGGATACCACCGCTTTATAATTGAACCGCACTTGGACATCCTGCTGACCATTTAGCAAACAGAAAAGGGGCACACAGCAAACACACAACATATTGTATTCATACGGGATGGACCCACTAAACGGAACAACATAATTTTCAAATATCATGACATACTGATTGGGCTCCTCACTGGAGGCCCTGAACGGTTGGGTTCACGGGAATCAATCACTTCCCATTTGTATTGACACATTCAAGTGAGGTTATGTCTGTCTCGGTCTTAACGAAGGGATGATCATGGTGATAGGTGACATAACATTCTACTTTAGGAAAACGTAGCCTTTCCAATCAATACTTACTCATGTATAATCAATATTATAACCTTTCATACATGGAGAATACAGTAAATGAAACTTACCTGTAAGACAGCGAACACCTGCATCTTTGTCATGACCACAGTTGTTGCTATGGCGCCCTATACCAATGTGTACACAATCAAAGATGACCGAATCTCTCCCGGTACAATCAACATTATCTAGCATAATATCTCCGGAGCCTTGTCCAAATGTTGCGCCTCCAAGTGCGGCCTCGGCTGCTTGGAAACCAAGACTTCTACAGACAACGTTCGCATCCACGATATCCCAATAGTCATCACAGACGGTTCCCCAGGTTCCGTTGTAGTATACCTCTACACGGCCCTCATTGCTACTATTCCCATCTTGCAGGCGAACTGTGTAATGGTATACAAAAACATGGGTCATTATTCTTAAAGGCATAAGGACCGTTACTCATAAGGACCGCTATTCATAATGTCAGACGAGGGTCGCTATTCATAATTAACATTGAGGGTCATTACTCATAAGGACCGCTATTCATAATATGCAGCGAGGGTCGCTATTCATAATATGCAGCGAGGGTCGCTATTCATAATATGAGAAGAGAGTGGTTATTCATAGTACGCAAAGAGGGACGCTATTCATAGTATGAGAAGAGGGTCGCTATTCAAAATACGAAATGAGTGTCGCTATTCATAACATGATTAGAATATCGATATTGTATTGATCCTAATCACATGATCCATAATATTTGCACCGGGGTGGGGGCACGGGGAGCACGTGTCTTTGAATAAGTTGCCAAAATATTGATAGAAAACATACATTTCTGAACAATTAAAGAAAACATACATTTCTGAACAATTAAATAAAATAGTTGTGCCCTAATGATTTATTTGACCCCTCCTCCCCCCACCCCCTCCAATCAGTCCGACCACACTACGCCACTCGACCCAATGGCGCAGCTTGCGCGGACTGACTTTTTTGGGGGGTCACGTAAATAATCGAGGCAAATGTAATGGATCATATAATACGGTCAAATAAATAGGGAAATGTTAATCATTTTGTGAATAGCAAGCCTATTTTCGTTTCATGAATAGCGACCCTCATTTCGTGTTTATGAATAGCGAATAGCGAAAAGCAGTGGGAGTAGATGGTTTACATCCAAATTTGTAAAAGTTAGCCGCAGTTTATATAGCTGATCCAATGACATATTTATTTAATATGTCCTTAAAAACATATATAATTCCAAAATATTTTAAGACGGCACGAATTTATCCGATACTTAAAGGAAGATCACACGATATTGATAATTTTAGGCCCATTTCTATACAGTATTACCATATTTGTCTAAAATATTAGAAAGAGCAATCCATACTCAACTTTATATGTACCTAAATGAAAACTAGCTCCTTGCAAATTGTCAGTCAGGTTTTAGGCCATAATACTGTACTGCTACTTGTTTAACTGAAATCACAGATTATTTGCTTGATCAAATGGATCAGGGAGATGTGATTGGAGCCATTTTTCTTGACTTACACAAAGCTTTCGATGTTGTTCCACACAATTTTATTCTTAGATAACTTATGTATTTTGGAGTTAAAGGAAACGAGTATAATTTGATTGAATCATATTTAACGGAAAGGATACAGCTTGTAACAGTTAATAATTGTATAAGTGAATGTGTGAATACTAGATCTGAAGTCCCACAGGGATCTATGCTAGGACCGTTAATATTTTGCATTTATTATGAATGATATTTGCTAATTGAAACTTCATGTTCATTCTAAAATATCTCTTTATGCTGACGACACAGCTTTGTTTAATTATGGTTAAACGATTAATGATGTACAGCTTGTCTTACAAGAGCTAGACCTTAATAATATACATTTACACCCACAAAAGTCAAAAGTCATGGCTTCCGGTCATAGAAAACAATTGGTAAATGATGTTTTATTAATGAAGTATAAAAGTCTGCCTATAGAAAATGTACACAACATTAAATACTTGGGTGTTTTTGTTTTACTCTGGCATGACTTGGAGAGAACATGTTTGTAATATTGTGGTCAACATTTGTAGGGCAATATGTTGTATAAGGAGAATCAAACAATTTCTTTCACCAAAAATACGAATGAGTTTGTATTTTGCTTTGATTCTACCACATGTTAATTATTGTTTTACATCTATGGGAAGCTCTTCTAAAATCCACGAAGATAAGATACAAAAACTTCAGAATAAGTATGCACGCGTAATTTTAAACGCTGATTATTATACATCTCAGCGTTCCATGTTACTTACTCTTGGATGGCAATCTATGGAACAGCGTATCAAATATCAATATTGTGTATTAGTTTATAAAATACAACATAATCCAGTACCAACCTATTTAGAACCAGTGATATGCAAGCGAAATGTAAATTATACAACTCGTTACTTTGCATAATGTCCCCTCTACTTACCACGCCCAGAGACTAAATTTAATATAAAACACTTCCTAAAATAGTGCAGTTGTACACATCGTATATTCGTTTGAAAAACAATATAAGGCTTTATATTGATTAGAATGATTGAAAATATATTGATTTCATAAGCATTTGTATATACTTAAAGGGATAGTTGAGTTCTGGTAAGGAGAGTACAGTTTTAGTGAAACTGAATTTTAGTAACCAAAACCTGCATCATTACATTACAAACTAATAGTTATAACTAGAAAGGAACACAAAATTACAAATGACGTAGTAAAGATCATGTTATCATTAAAAAAGAGCCGTTAAAACGTAAGAGGGCGCTCTCTAAACACTCATCGGTTTCAACCATTTTGAATAAAATATTGTGCATGTGATGCTTTGTTGAAATAGTGATTAGATAGAGAAATAACCAACAACTATTTAAATACCTATTTTGTAACTTTTTGAAAAGAGGAAGCATTTTTTTGAATTTTTAACGGCTGGTTCAAAATTCTCTAATAAACCCGGGGCCCCGGGTATATTACAAATTGTTATATTTATGGATATTTCAGCCGTTTCTGAACCGATTTTGATCAAACAAAGATGATTTTATTGTTTAAATATTATGCTCTTTCAAATTTTACACTCAGTTTTTCATTACCTCACAAACCAATTAAGTAGTCTAGCGCCCTCTCTACCAAAACTCAACTTTCCCTTTAACATGCTTTATTAGTATCCGTATATATATTCAATGATATCCTGTACTAGTATTTACTCTCCCCATCATTACGGTAATGTTCGTTTTGAATTCTTATAAGGTAATGTATAAATGTTTATATATTTTTGTTTTTCAACATGCAAGTTCAATTTTGTAAAGCAGTTTTGCATACTTGAACAGACCTAACCTGCAGTATACAAAAGAAAAACAACAACATAATTCTTATATTATTCATAGCAACCCTTATTTCGTATTAAGAATAGCGACCCTTTTCTTCGATTATGAATAGCGGTCATATGAGTAATTACCCTCTTTTAAAATTATGAATACTTAGTGGTCATTATGAATAGCGAGCGGACCCGCGTTTACTCTATATAACACAATCACATTGTAATGTTATCATTGCTATATTATGAACAACTTTCATTAAAATATAATCTTTAAGAAAGGTGATATTTCGAATCAAACTGCCTGTGAGATAATTCGAAATTGTATATGTACAGTTCCTTTTATTTGTAGTTATATGTATTTTTAGAATATTATGTACGATTCATTTTCATTTGTATGATGCTTTTAATGTGTGTAACTATGTAAGTTCATTTGTAATTTAGCCTTTGGCTATAATAAGGCGAATCAAATACCTTGAACTTGATTTAATTGAATTGAATCGAAATTCGCATTAACATATAATTTAATTTAAAACTTTTTTCACGGAACTCTTGAGTTTAAGTCCCGGTTGACAGGAATCTAGTAACATTATCGACAAGTCCACACAGTAATGAAAGATTAATAATGTTGCTTGTAAGTATCGGCTTCCATGGTGGTGCAGATAATACGTGTGGTTTGCGGTTGCACCATGTATAATGAGAGGATTGGTTAGTCCTGAGAAGGACTGTTGGTATTCTTTCTAGGATAGTCCTAAAAAGGACTGTGGTAGTCCTAGAAAGGACTGTTGGTAGTCCTGGAAAGGATTGTTGGTATTCTTTCTGAGCTTGTAGTTCTGATAAGAACTACAGCGCCGGTATAGTTATTGTAAGGAGAGGGTTGGTGGTAGGAGGGGCTCGATGTTTCGAACAGGTTGACTGTCCTGACTGTTGTTCCATTTTGCTCTTTTCCTCTCCATCCTTTTGTCTATATTTTCCTCCTCTCCTTTTCAAATTTCAAGCTATCCCTTCAATTGTGAATATTTTGTCCACGTTTTTCCATGTTTATTCATTCATAGTCTTATGAGGTAGTTTTACTTTTGTTTTAATGTTTCAGAGTATCTATAAAACATTGATGTATAATTTTTTTCTGGGGACCTTGCTCTTACAAGCCCAACATTCTTTAAAGGAGAATTCCGGACGAGTTTTTAAAAAGTACAGTATATTGGAAATAAATCTATAGACGTGCTTGAATATTTTCAGAATTTGACTCTCTTCGGTTGATTTCTAAGAGATTTTTCTAATTTCATTAACTCTGAGGAAATAATTAAATTTACTGCACACAATCATGAGACCCTTACGTAGCACCCTCACTTTGCTCAATTTCTTGAGTAGGCTTGAATCCGGTGCCACTGCATTGTGATCACTGCATGTGTCATTCATAATAGCCGGCCATGCATAGCCAGGAAATTCAATAACCACGTTTACAGGACTTTGTGTCTATTCAAATTCCAATGAAAGCCGAACGTGTTACAATTTCGGGCAAGCAAGTATTTTCAAATGGTTCAACAATGCAGTAATGCTCAAAGGCACGGTTGAGTGGCGCATCGTGGACTAAACTATTCATGATCGAGCAAGTATTGGTCCGATCAAAAGAACACATTCGCTGCAGGGTAAAAACATAGATAGGCGCATAGTGAGGGTCGCACGTCACAAATTGGTGCATTGTGGGATAGAACAAGCTCGCTCGCGAATTTGTGTCATTAGAATTTCAAAGCCAATTATAAGAACCCACAATCATACTTTTTTCACACATTTTCATGTACAAATGTTTTTGTGAAAGAAAGAAATACAAAGAACCTTGAACCTTGAACCTTGAGTTAAATGGATGTTATATGCCCGAGGAATGAGCAAAAATGCAAAGTGATATGCACTAACTCATTGCACTCACTATTACACAGCTTAAATTATCACGTAGACAGTTTAACTACTCCACCATGCTCAAAAGGAATACAAAATTACAAATGGCTAAGTAAAAACGTATTATCATTACAAATACAGCCTTTAAAACTCAAAAGGGCTTTCTCTAAACAATCATCGGTTTCAACAATTTAAAATAAAATATTGTGCATGTGATTTCTTGTTGAAATACCGTAGTGATAAGAGATAATCAACAACTTTTTAAAAACCTCTTCTGTAAATTTTTGAAAAGAGGAAGCATTTTTATGAATTTGTTAAATGCTGGTTCAAAATTATCTACTAATTATGGGGCCCCATAATTATTAAAACTGGTTATGTTAATAGATATCTCAGTCATTTCCGAACCGATTTTGATCAAATAAAGTTTATTCTGCCATTACAATTGTATGCTCTTCTGAATTTGACACTCAGTTTTTCAACATCTCATACAAAATTATTTCGTGTAGCGCCCTCTATACTAAACCTCAACTATCAATTTAAGTGTGAGTTCACTTGATAAAAAGTGTATTCAATTTGAGAAAAAACTAAATCTGTTCCATGCTTCTATTGGTATGAATATGGATACAACACCGTATGAGAAAAACATTATATTTCTAATTTGTTTTTATTTGGACAATGTTACTAGATCCCTTTAACAATATGTATGTTATTTGAAATAAACTAATTGACAAACTGATTTGGTTTAATCTTTAAAAAACGGATAGTGTGTATTATAAGACTCATAACATTACTGATAGTTTCGTTTTTCGTTTGTTTCCTTGTTCTCATTTTACCTGAATGTGAACATCTGACACCAACGTCCTGGCTGTGCAGGCAGTTATGGGCGCCAAGCCCAGCATGTGCACAATCAAAGATGGTTGACTCAGTCCCGGTA
The DNA here is from genome assembly GCA_037951105.1 of Echinarachnius parma. Taxonomy (NCBI): domain Eukaryota; kingdom Metazoa; phylum Echinodermata; class Echinoidea; order Clypeasteroida; family Echinarachniidae; genus Echinarachnius; species Echinarachnius parma. The sequence continues at coordinate 87,708 of JBAMJV010009984.1, read as the reverse complement.
CAATCAACATCATCCAGTAGAATTTCTCCGGTCCCTTGGCCAAATGTTGCGCCTCCCGGAGCGGCTTTGGCAGCTGGGAAACCAAGACTTCTACAGACAACATTCGCATCCTGGATATCCCAATCATCATCACAGACAGTCCCCCAGGTTCCGTTGTAGTATACTTCCACACGACCCTCATTGATAGTATCCCCATCGAGAAGGCGAGCTGCAATGTGATTATATAAATATAAATACATTATTGAAATGAAACAATATAAGGCCTTATACATTATTATGGAAGTACAATAAAGTAATAAGAAATCTTTCTACGAAGAAAGAACACATCTCTGTCACAATATATTTTAAATGCATTTTCTGAACTTCTGCTTAATTTATATTAATATTCTAATAGTGCTAAGTACGTTATTAAAATTGGTCCCGACATCAAATTAACATGACTGTCACTTGTGATGTTTAGTGGCAATTCAAATAATGACTTTGTTTTAAACAATTCCTTGAATATGTAAGCGCTTCTCAATATTATGTGTGTGTGCACCTTCCCCTCTTATTCTCCTGTGCGAGCTTTCTTTCTAGGCGGCTCATGGCCTTGGACATTGGGAAGAATCCTTCTTACAATGCCGTTCACCTCCTACTGGGTCCCAAATCAAAAATACGTCTGGTTTGAGAATAATGAAAGTAGACAAATGTCTTGCTTAACAAGAACAAATGTGACGTACTCGTGATCCCATTATTGAAATAACTATTAATCTTGCCACACTAAAAGGCATAAATACACGTGATTAATTGTCAAAGTATTGTCGGTAATGCTCACCTGTATAATTACATCTGACACCAGCATCTTTACCGTGATTGCAATTATGGACATAAATACCACGGTGAGTGCAATCTAAGATGTTAGACTCAGACCCAGCACAACTAATATCATCCAGTAGAATGTCCCCGATGCCTCGGCCAAATGCTCCATTATTCAGTGCGGTCTCGGCAGCTGGGAAACCAAGACTTCTGCATACAACGTTCGCATCCTGGATACCCCAGAAGTCATGACAGACAGTTCCCCAAGTTCCGTTATAGAACACCTCTACTCGGCCTTCATAGCTTCTTGCACCATCCGCAAGACGAACTGCAGACACATAATACGTAATGCATCAATTTTGAAACTTGACCATGCGTTCACAAAATGCGAATTACGAAACCTGGTTAATTATTATATCATAACTACCATACGGGAATCCTGGCGATGTCACTTCATATTCATATTCCAACTTGCTCGTTCATCTTGAAATTCAGACCTCCTCCAGGCTTTGATATAATAAGCAGTGGTTTGCATCATTTATGTAAAGTTTATTTTCAATCAGGAGTGTCTTCAGCAAAGGAAGCGTTGCCCGCAGCAAAGGAAACAAACTTATGTAGTTAGCAAACTAAAAGTTACTTGTTTAGTGAAAACAGTTATTATTACGATAAATGTTAATTAAAGCACGGCTTGAAATGAAGTCAAGTTCTCCATTACTGACAATCCACTTTTCATCCTACGAATAAAATACATTCTCAGGACACTGTTGATATGGAGTAGTTCGTGGTTCAAATTGTTTGTAGGGAAAGACATTATTTTCATGTGACAAAATGGCTTAGATGTGGAGATATTTTGGAAGTCATTTTGAAGAAAAAAACACTAAACTTTATATTAAACAGCTATACAATTATACAATTATCACTTAATATTATGCTAACTTTGTGTTTTAAAATAATGTAAAGTAATGTAAACTCATAATATTTTTAAAATTAAAACGTGAGAACAAAATTGATGAGGAAAACTATACACAGATAACAAAAACCGTGACATAACCACGATACGAGGTAATATAATATTATACAGGGTGGCCCAAAAACCCGGAACGGTGCTCTTCCCAAATTATAGTAACAACATTAGTATGTCCATCGGATAGGCTGTCTTTTCCAATGAAAAACGATACCTCCTCGGTAATAGATTGATCACAAGAAGCCCAATCGTTAGTTGTATACTATCAGTTTGTGATGTGATAGTGCTTGTTTTGGTTATAAAAATTCAGTTTGACCGAAACTGTACCAAAACTATACTATCCCTTGGTATCTAAAACTTGCAATTATCATTTAAAACAGACAGTTACGAATAATGACGCTTGAATGGTAGTACACATATACGAGGATACGTTACAGTCCTTAAAGGTATAGACCAGTTTTGGAAACGCACCCCTCTCAAACAATGAAATGGAAGCTCTCATTACCAATCATGTGAAAGAATATGTTTTTACTAATACGTGATGATACAAATTTTACCTGGAAACCGCCTACTAATTGATATATTTGGTAAATTATCATATCGATCCGGTCTGGATAGATATCGCGACGGTTGATATACAGCCACGTGTGATGCGTGTAAATCCTATGGCAAATACGCACATGGTAATTCGCCCAAGCAAATCGCTCGAACGAGCGTACGAATGTGGCCAGCGCAGACGGGCCAAGTTGACGGTGAATTTAGGGTCAATGTCAGCGGATTTCATAAACGTTTTTACTGAGTTGTATGCATTTGACGATAGTACGGTTCAGATTTGTCCACACTCGCTCCTTTTTATGTTTTTTTTTCAATAATACTAATCAATTAGTTTGACCAATAAAGCTATTTCCCACTACTGGCCTTTCCCTTTAACTCTAGCGGGTGTGAAATTACGTGTGCGCGGATGTACATTGTGAATAAAGATTGTAATGTGTGTTCACTGATCACACAACGCAACACAATACAACTCATGATAAAGTAAATTCCCTTTTCGTAAGTTTAATGTATAAATAAATACATCAGGTGTTTGTGGTAAATACATGCATCAGAATAAGAATATGACATGATGATGAATAAATGGTATTGCACGAAGTTACATTGGCCAATATAATGATAATCGAATACCATTACGATAATAAATGTATGACATCAATAAATGCCGGTACAAAATTGCTTACGACAAAATAATGTTGATTCGAGTCCGAAAAGAATGAGCGAGTTCGTGGACACGAAGAAGGGGCTCACGCCATGATGCAGCGGAGACTTGAATGCGGAAATAGCTGAATAGCTGGGAAGAACGCGATGTCGACGCGGCTGACGCCCATGGAAGATGGTGATCGCGGACGAGATGATAAGAAAAGAAGCGGCGCATGACAAGGAGACGGTGAGTCGCTCGCTCAGGTCGTTGGACAAGAAGAGAGGAAATGCCGTAATAAAAGTCGGTCAGTCCGATGCGAAGCAGTGAATCGCTTGATGCAAGTCGTAGGCCGATTCGATGAATGTTCAGACCAGCTACGGTGGATCGAGCTGGTGGATGAAATATGCCGGTGCTACCGGAGCTGTGTGGCTGGCAGCTTCTAGCGGAGAATCAAGTACCATGTCGGCCTTGATTAAAACGTTCCACTGGAAGACTGCCAGCCCGCTGGAGACGGCAGAGAAGAAGTTGACGTGCAATGCAAAAGGCGCATGACACGGGAAGGATCTCGAAGGCGGAAAGATGACAATTGAGCGTGTTGACTTGACTGAATATGTTACCAGGAGTGAAGAAGACGGAAAACCCACGTGCAATTGAAGTGCGCGGCTGGTGAAATCACGGTGCGCGATTGGAGGGCTGAGCACACGTGTCCAGAATATATGAATATAAATGAGCCGCGTGGTGGAAAAATACTGGAAATGTACAGAGGTGAAAATCTAGAAATAACCGGTTCGGTAAATAAAGGTAGGTGTCAAGATACATGTGAAAGTGCGAATGTATGGGTCGCTACAATGGCGTCCTCAAGACGCCTCAATTTTTAACCATGTGACATTTGGCTGGAATGATCACTAAAAGCAATTTGAAGCAAATATTGAGTAGTAATTTTAAACATTTTCTTAAATTACCAATTAAATGTTGGCCCCCAACATTTGTTCCAATCTGATATTTTGTCATAACCTTACAACAAATATATTGTTGAAGCTTCTTCTAAACCATTACTGAACTACCCCTTTAAAGGGAACGTCCATACCACTTCAAGCTTCTAATGATTGTAAGACAGATATTCTAGGTCAATAAACACAATTTTGCAAGAAAAACGTATGATTGTGGGTTCTTATAATTGATTTTCAAATTCGCAAGCGAGCTTGTTCCCTCCCACAATGCACCATTTTGTGACATTAGGGACTCACTATGAGAATATCAATTTGTTTGCACTGAAGCGAATGTGTTCTTGTGATCGGACCAATACAATGTATAGTGTTGGTTTTATACAATGGATACTTCTTGACTGATATTTTGGTATATCTGATATATTCATGCAATTGCATATAACTAACAACATGCCAAGTGTTGTAGCCCAGTGCCAGTGCCCCAATAGCAGTGTCACGCTAAAGGGATAACAAATAATATGTATTTTAAAAATATCTCCAAATACATGTTAAACGCCCCCTAAAAATATGTTTCCATGCTACGCCACTGACCTGAATTGAGCATTACTACACTGCTAAACCGTTTGAAAACACTTGACTGCCTGATATTTGCCATTCTTCATATTTGACATTCATCGAAATTTGAAAAGACACCGATTGTTTGTAAACGTGCTCATTGAATTTGCGGGCTCTGCATGACGGGCTATTATGCACGCCACATACAGTCATCACAATGCAGCGTCACCGAATTCAAACCTACTCAAGAACTTGGGCAAAGTGAGGAAATTACAGAAGTGTTGTAGTTGTGTAGTTGTGTAGTTATTGATTCATAGAACATTGTGAGAAAAATCAAAGATGGCTCAGTGCGGCATTGACAGCTAGGAAACCAAAACTTCTGCAAACAATGGTCGCATCCCTGATATCCCATTAATCATCACAGACTAGTTCCCCAGGCTTCGTTGCAATATACCTCTACTCGACTCTTACCGACACTATTTCAAACTTGAAGACGAACTGTACAATGGTGCAAATAACACATTGTTAAAAACAAAACGCTTCCAATGTGAGATCTGCAATGCAACCACATCACCACGCACCTGCTGACATGGCTGTCTGATAGGATAATTGCCCGATAAGCTAGGGTCTTGACTCTTCAAATATATATTTTTTTAAAAATCAGAATTGGTGATTAAACAAGATCACGTCAGTGTACAAACCAGTCTTCATGACAAAGACATTTCTTACATTTATTTAAAAAGAAAGTAAGGTTTTGGTATAGAGGGCGCTACAAAAAATAATGTTGTGTGACATAATGCATAACTGAGTGTCAAATTTGAAATAGCATACAATTTTAATGGCAGAATAAACTTTATTTGATCAAAATAGATTCAGAAATGGCTGAAACATCCATAAATATAACCATTTATAATAATTGTAGAGCCCCACAATCATGACAGTTATTCAATAATTCTGAACTAGCGGTTACAATTTTGTTTAAATGCTTCCTCTTTCCAAAAATGTACAAATTAGAGGTTTTTGAAATAGTTGTTGATCATCTTTATATATAATCATTTTTCAACAAAATATATCATGCGCAATATTTTATTTAAAATGGTTGGAACCAATGAGTTTTTAGAGAGCGCCCCTGCGAGTTTTAACGGCTCTTTTTTGATAACAGGCTTTTCACTTATTAATGTTTGATTATGTATTCCTTACAAGCACGGTGGAGTTATAAAGGTTAGTTTGTAATGTAATGGTGCAGGTTTTGGTTACCAAAATTCAGTTCATTCCAAACTGTACTCTCGTTTCCAAAACTCAGCTTTCACAACAACAACAAAAAATTGTTGTGATAAATGTTGAAAGGCTTTATGTTTGAATATAGATGTACCTGCACATAACAAAGCAGAAAGTCCCCCCTATCATACATTTTTAAATCTGCTTATAAAAATTTTGCTTTGAAAAGAGTATTTCCACATTTATTATTGCAATTTGTGTGAGTTTAGATAATGCATCTATCACTTCATGGTTGAATGAGCATTATTGAAAACAAAATTACCCAGTTTCAAAAGTCACAATAAATTGCTTATGTACTATTGAGAACCACATACATGAGTAAATCCATCCAGTCTGACTTTGTAATACATGTAACACATGTGGTTAGATGCATTTATTGTGATTGCAAAGTATTGTAATTTGAAATAATTATACTGTATTCATTATACTGTTTTTTGCAACTATTGTAATATCGCCATTTCAAGCCGTTATTACCACGTCCGCAATACGTACATTTAGGAGTGTATATTGTAATCTAATAAACAGATTTCTATCGTACCGTTTATTACTAGTGGTGTAGATTTTTAAGGATGGGGGAGGGGGGGGGGGGGGGGGCTCGTGCTCCCTAAATGCCAATATGAACATTAAGAAAGTTACCAAAAACAGATCAATATTGCTGCAAAAGTATACAGGAAAGGGTTTTGTGGTAACACGCACTACTTTGTTCACTCAGCATTTTAAGTGTCGTTCAACAATACCGTTTTGTAATCATGCATGATTTCCCAATTACATTTCTCCCAATTGCGGTGTTTTAATTAGTATACCCCCATTATACAACAATGGTTACTCATTGGCGTACCACAACGACCCTAATGTAGACACTTCGAGTACACACTAACAAGAACACCTCTATTTAAAGACTAAATGTACATAACCCACATTACATAATTCGGCCCTTCACGGCACGTTACGCCATTTATTTCCGGAAAACATTTATTAAACCCTTTTTGTCATCTCCGAGAAAATAGTCGTAAAATATAATTATATTCTATAATAGCTGTTCCTGCGAATTTACGAAATTTAACACCTTTTGTAAAATTGTATCATATCATGACAATCGTTGTGTAGTGATCACACCCCCCCCCCCCCCCCTCCTCTTACTCCTATTCATTCCGACCCAGCTGCACTACTGGGATACCATCAAAACACAGGTGCACAATTGCACAATTTCGTATTCATTTGGTTTTTAGAAATAAAACTGTTCATAAAAGGGAGAATAACGAATAAGTTACAATGTCAGTTCAGAATGCAGTGTGACAAAACAATAATTCGCACGCCCCCCCCCCCTCATTTTAAGTCAGTCTTACCCCGCTACGCCACTGTATATTTTGACCAAAAATACTTTGACAAAATACAATTCAGGTGCATTGAACTATAATTTGATATTAAAGGAAAAAATGTATAAACAGATTTAGTAGTTCTCTTATAATCATTTGTAATTATTGTGGTATCCCACAATAATTCAATAATTTTGAACCGGCCGTTGAAAAACAAATGTACAAAATATGTTTTTAAATAGTTGTTGATGATCTCTATATTTAATAATTATTTTAACCAAACATCACATGCACATTTCTTTTTATTAAACTGTACTCTTTATACCAAAACTCAACTTTTGCCAGGGATAGTTGCGTTTTGGCATAGAGTACAGTAACTGTACTCTGTACCAAAACTCAACCAAAACTGTTTTGGTTAAACTGAATTTTAGTAACCAAAACCTGCACCATTACATTACAAAATAGTTATAACTCCACCATGCTCGAAAGGTATTACAAATTACAAACGACTCAGTAAAAAGCCCGTTATCATTCAAAAAGAGCAATTCAAAATAATAAAAAAAGGCGCTTTCTGAACAATCATTGGTTTAACGCATTTCTATTTAAAAATTGTGCATGTGATGTTTTGTTAAAATGATGATTAAATATTATCAACAACTGGTTTTCCCAGTCAAATTTGTAAAAACAGGAGCCAAACTGACGATTCGATCATTCACATTTTAGCGATTTGTCTTCACGTGATTTTCACTATCTTCATTTTCAATTTAAGTTCATTCAAATTCGATGATATGCATTTGATTTTGTAGTCCAGTTTATACAAATGAGTTTTTTTATCGTTCAAATTAATACTGCACAATCGTCATTCATTTAGCGCACGGCATGTAGATCAAAACATTTGTACCTCGATCAACATTCAAAATCGTTTATAGGCACCCGATTCTGCACATTAAGCATTAACATTGGTTCGGTTTATATAATATTATGTCCCTTAAAAAACGAATTGTTGCATTTATTCTCCAATTGTAAATATCCATAATAAAGTGTCACATACTACTGTCCTAATTCAAAGACATATTTCCCCATATTCGTGAAATAAGTACACATTTTGTATGGGAATTACAATAATTTTAATAAGGAATGTAATGTCATTCTTACGTGTTTTTTTGTGTAATATTCATTTAACTTATATACAATTTCATCATTATTCATCATGTTGAAAATGCTATGTTTGGTTTCATTAACTCAGTTCAAACATCCCGCCCTCTACAAGTTCCTTTCATTTACATGATCAGTGTACACTATGACGAATTACAATGCACACTTTTTACAATCGCTCGCAAATTGACGAATTTGAATGTCCGAATGCCCAAAACAAACTTTCCTGCTCTAATTTGGATGCTCTTTAAAGGGACTTAGTAACATTGTCCAAATCCTCAAAATACAATTTTAATTCTAGCGGTTCCCTCATACCTTGTTGTATTCGTATTAACAATAAAATCATGGGACAGGTTTCGGTTGTTCAAATTTCCCTTTCGTTGCAAAGATATGTACGATCGAAGTATTCAGATAAGAAAAACTCCGGTGGAGTTTTTCTTATCGTGTACAAATTTGTGAGTGCAGTGAGTAAATAAATATCACTTTGCATTTTCGCTCATTACTTAGCCATGCAATGTTCGTTTGACTTGACATTTTCACACAATACCCTGTGGACATATGAGATAACAACAATATACATTGCATCAACCATTCATCACTTTTTGCACATGTCAACAAAGTTACTAGCTCCCTTTAGGCGATTTTCAAAATTGGATTCTTCTTTTTAATTAAATTTTGGCCGGAATTACATGATCGTATTAAAATAATTAATTAAACATGCTAACAAATGCTTCATTAACATGTTTAAAAATTTACTGAAATAACATGAATCATATATCAAATATGTAAACATATTTTCCCTTTTTTATACATGTATAATGTTTACATTCATCCCATGTTATACCACATTGAACCGAATGAGAAGTGCAGTTAACACCCAGCTTAGCGAAGAACAGGCAGGCTTCAGGCCCGAATGTTCATGCGCTGAGCAGATCTTTACCCTCCGACGAATCATTGAAAAGTGCCAAGAGTATCAGGTCCCCCTTACTGCCAGCTTTATCGATTTCAGCAAAGCTTTCGACAGTATTCACAGACCCTCATTGTAAAAAGTACTCATCTTATATATATGGTATCCCTTAAAAAGGCGTCAACGCTATTGAACAGGTTTATATCAATACACGTTGCTGCATAAGAATTGAAGATGGCTTGAGTGACTAGTTAAAATTACTCACAAGTGTACGACAACGATACATACTGTCTCCATTTATATTTGCCATCGCAACTGACTGGGTCTTAACGCAGGCAAATAAAAGACAAGGGTATTGAAGGCTGAGAAATTAGAAACTCAGACCTTGAATGCAGAATGGGAAAAGCATCAGCAGCCTTAATCCAACTCAACACAATCTGGTCCAGCAAGATATTTTCCTTTAAGAGCAAGGTTCGTTTCTACATTACAAATGTACTGTCGACCCTTTTGTATGGCTGTGAACCATGGAATTTAAAAACTACTTATGAAAATAAACTGGATGCTTTTGAGTCAAACTGCCTACAAAAGATCCTACACACCAAGACGTGGAATGACTTTTGTAAAAGGCGCCTGAATTGGTTGGGCCATGTAGCAGGTCTTCCCCCGGACCACCTAGCAAACCAAACTCCATGGTCATGATGGTGGAGTCTCCCAGGTAGAAGACAGAGGGGTCGACCCTAAATGAACTGGCAACAGAAGGTTCAACAAGACCTCAAAGGCATCCTTAGAAATTGGAATGACATCAGGAAACTTACTGCTGACATACCAAGCTATAGTGAGTCCAAGTAAATATATCATAATAACAATATAGTGTAAATGAAAATGAAAAGTAATTTGTGTCCCTCCCGGGTAACTACATCCGTATTCTTTGTTTATTTTTCATTTATTTTAACTACTTCAGGTTAGCTCTCCTCTGTTTGATACCGTATACAGTGATACAAATATATATAATTGTATATATTTTCCCAATAACAAAGTGGTTATAGAATAGAAATTAATACACAATATTCAATCTTATTATAGTACAATGGCTACTACATTGTCTAATTATTAATATTGTTCAGACATCACTTAAAGTACCCCTTCAAATGTTTTTTTTTTCCCGGGTTAAAAATGTATACTTGGAAAGAAAGATCATGATACTCAATGTAAAAGAAAGTTTAAATTTGACAATATAATTAACAAAACACTTTAAAAATACTATTTAAAGCTTTTAAAGTTAAGCTAACGTTCTACTTTATCCGCCACCGTTTGTTTTGGTATACTATATACACATTTAAATTATTTGTTGTTTTAAATATAGTTCATAATTTGGGCTTGTTACAATATGGTTGTGAACGATTTTTAATATCAATCATTATCCAATAAAACAACAAGGCAAACTGTGTCTTTTCATGACATTCTTTTTTCATGACATAACTGGAATGATTAGAATCAAGAACTCGACCTACAGTTTAATCCGCACCCAACACATAACTTTTGGGCTGTAATTTTAGTTTCATGCTATATTATTTGGCTTCGAATGTCTGAGTGATCATGATAGCTAACGATTATTATAATAATAATATAATCATTCTGTAATCTTACTATTCGTTACCGTTTGTCATTATTTTATTACACATGGTTAATAATGTAAGGATCATGAAAATTAAATAGAAACACAAAATGCTTACCTTGGCCATTAGTTTGACATGTAACATGTCTGATGGACAGTAGCAAAATGACGAATATCGGAGTAATCATCGACATGATCATGATGATCTTGATTTAAGTTTGTCAGTCTATCATGTCTATGCTGGCTGATCTGTTTGTAACGGTGAGCTCATTCCGCATCAATGTTTTGCGTTCACAGTTAAAAAATAACCTTACTTCCTCAATGTGTTGTACGCGAAATGAATACAGTTGAATTGTTAAGAAATACTTTATTGTACATGATACTTGAATAATGGCTTTCCGAACTATTACCACGTCCACAATACGTACATTTCGTTCAATATCATGTAATGAACATATTTCTATCGTACCGTAAACTTACTAGTGGTGTAACTTTTTAAGGAGGAGGGTGGGGGTGTGGGGGGGGGGGGGAACTCGTGCCCCTTAAAGCCAATTATAAACATTGGGAAAGTTACCGAAAACAGCTATCTTGACCACACAAATTGATCAATATTGTTGCAAAAGTGTACAGAATATGGCTTTTGTGGTAAAATGCACTAATTTGTTAGCAAGCAGTAACAGTCATATCATTATAAATTATCAATTGTTTTACTTGTATACGAGCAACACTCCATAGATGTACATCATGGATAAACCAAACTTTGGACAAGTCTACTACAAACCATAACAATTTTGCTTTGAAAAGAGTTTTTTCCACATTTATTATTGCAATTTGTGTGAAATCAGATAATACATCTATCACTTCATGGCTGAATGAGCATTGTTGAAAACAAAATTACCCAGTTTCAAAAGTCACAATAAATTGCTTAAGGCCCAGTCCCATACTGACGATTTTCACGGCGACTCGCAACGACTGGCTACAATTTACTAGAACGAATCGAGTTGAGAAGATTGAGAAGAATGTACGGCGACTCAGAACAAATATTCGTTCTTCGTCCTTGTTTGACGAGTCACTCCGTCCTTCTTTTGTCTTCAACCATCGCTGTAGAAAAATCGTGGCAGGAAACAAATTGTGGTCTCATAGTGGCGATTTCTACGGCGACTTGCGACGGATTATCATTCTGGGAGAAAATCACTCAAGTCGTCGCGAGTCGTTGTAATTCGTTACGAGTCGTTGTAATTCTCCAAGAACGCCGTGACTCGTGTTAGCACAACGATAGTTTTGAACCGGTTCTCCATGCCGCAACGATATTATTACTCAAACTGCAATAATTTGTGGATTTATTGTGTATGTTAACTGCGTAGGCGAGCTTTATAGCGAAATATTGCATATGTGTCAAACTATTTCACCCACATTCAGGACATACTTTGCTTGTTACAATCATTTTCTACCACCGTCATAATATTCCTGAAAGTTGTCTGATTAAACATTTTGTCGCGTTGGTTTCGTGTCAGTTCGTATTGGTTCGTTCTGATTCGTGTTGATTCGATCTGATTCGTTGTTGTTCGTCGTAAAAATCGCCACAAATGGGAATACGGTAGAACGGAAAGCGGCGATCTTCACAACGAAGCGATGCGAGTCGCAGCGAATTGCAACGATGTGGAACGACTTGACACGAATATGCAACGGCATATACAACGATTTTTGGTGGAAATCGTCGTGGCGTGGCGACTGTTTTGAACAGTTTAAGATGGCGATTCTGGTTCCGCTTTCACCATGTTCCCAATTTTCTTCACGATGCGCAACGGTTTTGGGGAAGAATCGATACGATGTAATACGATGCAACACGACCTAAGCGATTTTCTCGACGAACGTCCAATCGTTGCGATTCGCCGTGAAAATCGGCAGTATGGGACTGGGCCTTTATATACTGTTGAGAACCTTATACATGATTAAATACATGATTATGGTTGATGTTTGAAAATCCATCCAGTCTGAATTTGTAATACATGTAACACATGTGGTTAGATGCATTTATTGTGATTGCAAAGTATAGTCATTTGAAATAATTATACTGTCTTAATTATATAGTTTGTTTTTGCAACTATTGTAATATGGCCATTACAAGCCGTTATTACCACGTCCACAATACGTACATTTAGGAGTGTATATTGTAATCTAATGAACAGATTTATATCGTACCGTGAATTACTAGTGGTGTAGCTTTTTAAGGAGACGGGGGGTGGGGGGGGGGGGGGGGTGGGGCTCATGCTCCCTAATATAAACATTGGGAACGTCGTTCAACAATACCGTTTTTTACTCATGCATGATTTGATATAACAATGTACCCCATACATTACGCCTAATTTCAAAAGGCAGGGCCTGCAAAGTGATAGAAACAAAATTATACATAAATACTCCATTATTTCCATTTTCATGCAGAGATGTAAAACAAATACCTCTTCAACATTACTAAATGATAAAAAATATCTAAAACAAAGGGATTATTCTAGAATATAAAGTAAATAATACAAATATGCAATAAATGTTTGTTGCAAATGACAAAGTGAGTATACTACATTTATATAAGGTACATAACATAAATACATGCAATTAGATTGCAAAAAACAGTTATCATAATAACAATTTAATGTATATGAAAATGAAGAAAACAATTGTGACCCTGCGGGGTAACTACGTATTCTTTGTTTATTTGTCATTACCCTAACCACAAAACGACCAATAAGTCGGAAAACTGATTGTGCTGCTTTTCCAAAAACATTACAAAAAAAGTAATGACCTTTAAAATGGTACATCATTCGTTATATTTAGACTAAGCAAACCCTCTCAAAATGAACACCAACGATTTGGAATATGGCTGAAAATTTTTTTAAATAAGGGAGAAACGGGCCATTTAAAAGATCAGTTTCTATTAAAGCGCTGTAATAAGATCACATTAATTAGATGAAAAAATAATATTTAAATATGATTTCCGACGCTCAAAATGTTACAGAAGCTAGATAAAAATATGCTTATTCAGGAAATATCAAAATCCTAAATCTCATATTTGGAACAAAATTTTACTATTTTTGCTCATAAAAGAGAAATTACCAGAGCGACATAATGGTCGTTTTGTGATGTAAGGTCACATTTGTATTAAAAATATCAGGTAAGTTTTCCTCTGATACTGTATTCAGTGATACAAATATATGAAATTGTATATATCTTCCCAATAACAAATTAATTATATAATATAAATTAATACAGAATATCCAATCTCATTATAATTGAATAGCTGAATTATTTTAAATATTAATATTATTCACACAACACTAAAAAAACACCTTCAACGTTATCAAATAAATATGTTATAATAACCAACTAAAAAATGTTTATTTTCCCCGGGATAGTCAAGAAATGTAAAGGAAAGTTGCAATTTGATAAACAGTTCACTTTATACATACTTTTAAAAACTGTAAAAGTTAAGCTAACGTTTTACTAATTATGTCAGCGTTTGTTTTGTATACTACACATTTAAACTGTTTGTTGTTTTTAATCTAGGTCACATTTTTGACATTTTACAAATATGGATGTGAACGATTTTCAATATAGGTTTTCCCGCTCAATTTTACACTTTTATTAACCGAATTCATTAAGGGACATTCAAACTCACGCATTGCCGCGTAATCGTTGGTATCGGTCTTTCAAAGAAAAGGTGCAACAAAATTCATGAACACGCATACGCTTAGACAGAATAGTTCATTTAATATTGGCACTCGAATTCGCGAATGTGCAGTAGCGCTAGCATAAACTACATGCCATTTTGAATGACCATTGATGAAAAGGTATGCTCTTTGTGCAAATTAACTTGCTCCTACGTGATTTTGAACGACTGTTTACGAATTTGTATGCTGCTTGGACACGGCGATCGCAAATCGCGCGAATTCGTTTGCTCCTTTTATAAATTTGAATGGCACAATCGCAAAATTGAGCGGGAAAACCTATTATATCAATCAATATCCAATAAAACTAATGGATGATTACGTTTCGATTTGTCAATGTCTCTAAATAACAATTTTTATTACACTCTTTAATGAACTTGAATGATTAGAATCAAGAAGAACTCGACATACAGTTTAATCCCAACAAATTACTTTTTGGTCGTTGTGACTAGATGTGTGGGCAGTTCCAGATGGATTGATAATTTAGTGAATTCAATTGGCGCGTAAGATTTAATTACTTAGCCTGAACCAAAATGATAGAAGTGTGTACGTTTACGCTGAATTATAATGTGACTATTATAATGTTAGTTAGTTAACATTCTCCCCACGTTATCTTATTTTCTCAATTTCATATATCAATAGATCAACCATCCTATCAATCAATCAATTGATGACTACATTCATAAAGCCATGCAAAACCCGATATTTTAAAGGGATAGTTGAGTTTTTGTATAGAGGGCGCTACACATTTTTTTGGTGAGATAATGAAAAACTGAGTGTCAAATTTGAAAGAGCATACAATATTAATGGCAGAATAAACTTTATTTGATCAAAATCGGTTCAGAAACGGCTGGAATATCCATAAACATAACCATTTGTAATAAATGTGGGACCCCACAAGTATTCGATAATTTTGAACCAGCCGTTAAAATTCGTTTTAAAACGCTTCCTCTTTTCAAACATTTTCAAAAGAGGTTTTTAGATACTTGTTGATAATCTCTCTATCTAATCACTATTTCAACAAAACATCACATGCACAATATTGTATTTAAAATGGTTTAAACAAATGCTCTCTTGAAAGCGCCCTCTCTAGTTTAAACAGCTCCTTTTGAATGATAACACGCTTTTTAATTAGTCGTTTTTAATTGTTGTGTTCCTTTTGAGCATGGTGGAGATATAACTATTAGTTTAATATGTGTGGTTTGCGGTTGCACCATGTGAGATGGGTGGATTGGTGAGTCCTGAAAAGGACTATGGTAGTCCTAGAAAGAATTGTTGGTAGTCCTAGAAAGGACTGTAGTTGGTGTAATCCTGAAAAGGACTGTTTGGTATTCTTTCTAGGAGAGTCCTAAAAAGAACTGTTGGTAGTCCTAGAAAGGACTGTTGGTAGTCCTAGAAAGGACTGTTGGGATAGTCCTGAAAAGAACTGTTAGTATTCTTTCTAGGAGAGTCCTAAAAATGACAGTTGGTAGTCCTATAAATGACTGTTGGTAGTCCTGGAAAGGACGTCAGGAGTGACGACGAATAGTCAACCTATTCGAAACGTCGAGCCCCTCCTACAATCCACCCTCTCCTCGCAATACCAACAGTCATTTCCAGGAATATACCAACAGTCCTTTCTAGGACTACCAACAATCCTAGAAAGGACTACCAACTGTCCTAGGACTCTCCTAGAAAGAATATTTTACATGCATCCATTTCTGTACCAATGTAATTTAATTAATATTAATTCATGTATATAATAAAACGATTAATGAATCATATTAGTAGTAAGTGAATACGGTATAAGAGGTCGGTCTAATAATTTATGCTACATTAAAAAGGTAATGAGTAAGGTTATAGCTCGTTATTCCAAAGGTTCGTTTCTCCGAAAATTAAATCGGGTTTGATATTTCGAAGGTTCGTTAATCCGAAAATGAAATGAGGTTCCATAGTCTGAACATGCAATAGAGTGGTGAAATGTGACGTCAAAGGTTGACGTTAAAAACCTATTTTTAGAATTTTCAAATTTGAACCTCATTTTCCGAAAGAACATCAAAAATAATGTCTAAATCATACCGAAAATCAATTAAATATGTTAAAGGAACTACAGCGTCTAGATGGCCTTAAATCGCTAAAATGTGACGTCATCTAAAGAACGGACTAATGAACTAAATTCTGTAGATGACGCGTCATGACGTAAGCCAATGAATTGTCAATCACATGTCAATCACGCTGCCGATTCCGGACCCTAAATGTGTGTGGGGCGTAAACTGGCTGCTAACTGAGATTTGGCATCAGAACATTAGTCTTAAATCACTACTGTGTTTATTTTCATGGATTTTTTTTCGGCAGACCTATGTTTCAAGTCATCAACTATGGAATAAGTGTCAAAGTACGTTGTATTCTTTAGGTCCTTTAAGTATTGGCTGAGATATGCCCATCCGACTGAATTTGTTTGGCAATAGGCGCTCAGTGGTATAGTGCTCTGGTTCATACAGTTATGAACCAGAGCACTATAACACTGATTTAAGGTTTTTATGGAAAACAATATGGGGTTCGTATTGATTATTTCGGATTAACGAACCTTCGGAATATCGAACCCTATTTCATTTTCGGATAAACGAACCTTTCGAATAACGAACTTTTGGAACAACGAACCTTCGGATTAATGGAAAATGTTCGGATTAACGAACCCTCAGGTAAGCGAAACTTGTGTGTTCGGAATAACGAACCTTCGAAATAACGAACCACATCCCTGAGTAAGCAACAGGTCAAGCTGGTATGGAGGAGATTGAAACAGCACAAGGAATTGCTTATCGTGACAAGTAAAAGGTTCGTTTTATGCATACGGTTTTAAGCAATTGCTTGTTCGGTAAGCAATTGCTTGTGCTTGCAGGCAGCTGCAGCAGCTGCAAGCAAAAGCTTTTGCTTGTAAGCAATTGTTTGTTTGTATGCATACAGATACAAGAAAAAGGCTAGCACAAGCAACTGCTACGTTTAATGCATACGGTCCAATATCATTAATTGACCGGAACAAGAAACCTATTTAGTCCAGGAGCCAGGACCACCAAAAAAAAAAATTCAATAAGGCATACAAAATATTCATGCACAAAATGAGTATATTCTGAGCCATATTTAGTGATTTAAAGACAAAAAGGAGATTGTGTGCATACATTTGCATTATTAATTGATAGAAATAATAGTGTTGCTACCAGAAATCAACTGTACATCAGGACTAGAATTAGTCCAGAGACACCTCCCAGACCCCTAGAGTGACAAACTAAATCTGTGGTGGGTGTTGCACGACCCCCTTATCTAGGTCTATTCTGAAAATTGGCTCCTGGACTAATTATGCTATTCCCTTTTAAACCTGGGATCAAAATGTCGATTATAATTAATGGTGACTTGTTAAACCCTTTCACTGCAATGTGAAACATCCATGTGCTTGGATATGCATAATCACGAATGGTATGTGTCACCAATAAATTGTCTTGTCAAATTCAACAGGCCTGTGTAAAACGGTGTATCTGGTAACTAAAACAATTATATTTTCTTTAGTCTAACTTCCGAATTGGGAGATTGTTTAAAAACCGGCCAAAATGACTTTAAGATTTTGGGTCCTCAACATTATTCGGTGCTAAGGATGTGGTTAGTGTTTAATGATAGGCGTGTACACATGCCTGTCTACCTCTTGAAGTTCAGCATATGGGTCATTCTTCGATAAGTGTATATTTTCGACCATCGTGAGATCGTGAAAATCAAAACTGTTTCTCCACTTTCTTTCTGTGTGTTTAATATATGTTAACATCTGTAGATTAGGGAAATATGGTTTGGCGCGATCTTTAATGGGGCTATGTAATATTTTTTAAATTTTTTTTATTAACATGTACACTGTTAATGCGTCATCTCCGTCACAACATTTTTGCACAACTAGATCGTCGCATTTTAACTGAAGAACATAATTCACTTCTTATTCAATCTTTGTTTGGAAAGAAAGGGTGACTGTGAAAAGAAAAAAAAAACATTGGTCAACCATAATCACATTTTTTCCCCTAGAGCCACCATTTATACTTGCCTTGCTGAATAAATAGTGAATTTTGCCAAATAGTTTTGCTTTCAATCAGTGTTATGAAATTTTCTCAGGAAATTAGGATGAAGAGAGGTACATCATTACGAGTAAATAGATCGCTAAAAATACCAATACAAATATTTTTTACCAGAGTATAATCTTTGTTGAAATTTATGCATTTGAACTCAGCGTGACGGAGATGACTGAAGCGTGACGGAAATGACTGAAGCGTGTATTTAACATGTTTAAGAATACATTATAATCACATGTTATATAATAATCTAAAACTCATCCAAACTAAGCTTTGTCATAGAATATTTGTCAATTTTGAACAACATTGTATGTCAATTAACTGAGTTGACAATCCAACTAAAACTCACCATCTCAGGCACAAAAGAGCCGTGACGGAGATGACGCGTGACGGAGATGACGCGTGACGGAGATGACTATCAGACACATTTAAAGCGCCGATAGCTAATGGCAATGTATTTAATACAAATGAGCGATAGTGATGTATGGTTGTTCTGTGGGAACAGTCATACAAATGATTAGAAATTCAATCTAACATCTTTATCTAGCTAATATCAATCGTTCGGAGATGACGATCATCATCTCCGTCACGAAAAAACGTGACGGAGATGATGCCGTGACGGAGATGACATTCAGACACATTTAAATCGCTGATAGCTTATAGCAATGTATGCAATACAAATAAGCGATAGTGTTGTATAGTTGTTCCGCGGGCACATTCATACAATGATTAGACATTCAATCTAATATCTTTATCTAGCTAATATCAAGCGTTCGGAGATGACGCTTAATAAAGGTACGGACCTGGTTTTTGCCAAAGATCTCAACAAAATAATGTTACTTACCTATAGACCGGGGAAAAAACGTGTCTCTTCTTTCTACTACCTAGTCACCCGACATGTTGCCACCACGATCACTCAAATTTAGCATATTTTTGTACCGTAGATGACGGACTCAAAATGCGTGACGGAGATGACGCAAAATATCGGGACACACAAAACAGATTCCTTTTTTTTAAATTTTTTTTATCGTTGCATTTGTGCGTATTTAATCTTGGTATTCGTAGTCAACTCATAAAATTGAATTTATTAAGGTATATTACTTTTATTAGGACAAAAAATATGCATCTTTTTTGAAATGCTATATTATGATATTTTTACATGATGCCATCGTGACATGCGAGTTTGAGGGGGATGGAACATTAAACAAAATAATATAAAAAAAAGTATAAGAGTTATCACTTTACTTTTTTTGTATTAGTTGATTTTTGACTTACTTGTAAGTCAACACAAAGAGATAACAACAAAAAAGCTTTAATTTTTTTCTATGCGACACCAAAGTAGCGGGACGCAAAACCATACACTTATCGAAGAATGACCCATATGCGTCACCTGGATTTGGGACCTCGTAGACGTGGGTTTCAGGGGAACCAACGGTCGGACGTTGTACCCCGGTGTCTTCCGTCGTACCAGATCCACGGCCCATTTGGTCTTCGGTTACCCGTAGCGAAACGGTGTGGTATTCATGTGATAAGCTTGAATGATGGGTGTCACGTTCACTTTGCCCACTCTCCAAATTAATATAGTTGTATACATGGTCACCGAGAGGCTCAGAAGGGTAGGGTCGCTTCATCTGGACTGAATGCAGGGTTGCTTCGCAAGCCAGGATCATCCACAGCCCGCTCGGATGTTCTGGTACAATTGCCTGCCTTAGACCTGCACAAAACAGTACAATCATATCGATATAAATAGATAAAGATTAGACAACGAAGGAGATCATACAATACGAATAGCCTCTAATAAACAATATAGATTTGTTTCTTTTTTTCTTTTTATAAAGTTGGAATGGATTGTTTCTAGTGATTTTCTATCTCGATATAAGATTTTCGCTGATTAATGCTTTTGAATAAAATGTTAAAGTATTTGTTATTGGAGGACGGGGTACTGCTCAAAAAGATGTTAATGACTTGCATATCTGGGTTTGGATACGATAATAATGTTAAAATCTGTTTCATTGTAGCCTAGCGTGAGCTCCAAATACTTGTTTTTTTTTAAGGCTCGTTCATGCTTGAGTTTGGTGTTTTTTGTGATGAACACAAGGTTGCCCGTGGCTGGAATGCTTCCCAGGGAGTGTAAAACGTGCATTCTGTGTGTCGGATCGATTGCAGTATGTATTTGATGACCGGGGTAATAATATAATTGTAAAGCGCTTAGAGATGATTATAAATCGTGATATGCGCTATATAAATTGAGGATATTATATTATTATTATTAAAAGTAATTTACTGACCTCTTGCAAACGCAAACGACGATCACAATCACCAGGATGAGAAGAATCAGACCTGCCACCGATGCAACGATTGGAATGATCACCGATCGGCCTATCAAAGTGAATTATTACATATGAATTACAATGTCAATCAAAATGAACACAACCCAAAAATTATATTTCTTTAAAGCATCAAACAAAATAAATTTCATAATTATTAACACTATTTACAGTTTACCAGAGGTTTTTAAGAAGTTGTTGAAGATCTCTGTATTAAATTATTATTTTAACCAAACACGACATTTACAATTTTCAAAAAATACAAATGGTTAAAACCAACGTTTTTTTGAACGCCCTCGGGTGTTTTAAAGGCTGCTTTTTGAATGATAACATGCTTTTTCTAAGCCGTTTGCACGATTTGCTATCATTCAAGCATCATTGAATAATAACTGTTAGTTTTTTAATGATAGCTTTAGTTTTAAATACTAACATTTTGTTTTTCCTAAACTGTACTATCCCTTAGTTCAACGATTACAATAATATACCTTTAGTAGGTGCTTGAGTAGGTGCTTGAGTGGGTCCTAACTCTGAACATCGGACACCTGCTCTTGCATTCGTTACACAGTCTGCCACTCCAAGACCCCTGTGTCCACATTCAAATATCGACATCTCGTTCCCCGTGCAGTCAACACCATCTAACAGGGTTTTCATTCCTCCCTCTCCTCCAGTTGTTGGTTCTGCATATGATTCCTCAGCGCCAGGGTAGCCGAGGCTTCTGCAGACAACTTCTGCATCTTGCAAGCCCCAAGTCTTATCGCCACAAACAGGTCGCCACCTTCCCTGGTGCAAGATCTCGACCCGCCTTTCACATGAGCCTTTATGTGTCCCTGGTCTTATTAATTGATGACACCTGATAGATAACGAATGTTTATAACTAATTTTAGACGAAGAGTTGGATTTCTAAATATTAAACATATAGAGAAAAGCTTGAGTCAGTCTCGTTAGCACACTGAAAACAGGACATGGTCTGAAAGGGAGAAAGGTAAAATGCAAGAAGAATGTACATATGACATTAAACCATATGACATACCGTAAAACACGTATAGAAGCCCCATATGGGGACTATTCCTTTGCCAATGAAAATTCCTTTCCTCGGGATGCATTCGTCGCCAAGCACCATAGAAAGCAGAGCTATACAACTATGTAACCTTCAAAGTGCAGTTAAAGTTTCCTCCAATTATACTTTTACCAAGTGCGCGAGACTTACATGAGCCTCAAGACAATCTAGAGCATGCACAGCCAAATTATCAGCCTGAATAATTAAAACATTGACAAGGTGAAAGAAAAATAATCTCAACTTGAATATGCCCTTCTTAAAAAAGTGGCCACCCCACGATACTAGCGCCCAGGCGCACAAATAGTGGTAAATGAAGCCCATGAAGACCAACAGGAAGAGCTTCGAGAATAAAAACATATTTGAATCAAAAACTAAATTGTCAACATTAGAGGAGATGGAGGAGGGAGAGCTTTCAGTGTTGAGAGGAAAATAATGACAAAGTTGTTGAAAATGATAGACAAAACAAAAACAAAAGCAAAACCAAAGTATGCCCCATTGGAATCATAATATTACAAATAAATCACGTTGGGTCTTTAAATTTTCCCCCAACTTTTGAACTCTCTGCTGTGTGCTTTTTGTTTTAAAGGTTAGAGTTTCTCAAGGCCGTTACCGCTTGATCAGACCGGCAATGGTTGGCGTAAATTCCTTGGCCACCTCGGGAGGCTTTCTCCTAGCCTTGACCACTCTCACGAATTTTAACAGTTCGTCATTAGAGAGACTCCTTGGCTTGACGTGAAGGATGATGCCCAGTCCACCAATTCATCGTCCGTGGTAACCGATCGAGTCCTCCCACAGTGTGCAATCAGTACAGACAGGGAAGAATGGGTTGATCTATTAACTTTGTTGGCAAATGCAAAGAGTGATGAGTGATTAATACAAATGTGTATTGGAGTGATCTGATATTGTCCAAAAAGCAATGTGTGAAACTTTCACGTTAATTTGATGCAAAGTGATGACACACTAACTCACTGTACACGGCATGAAATTATCCCGTAGACAATTTCATATCTGAACACTTTAATCGTAAATATCTTTTGAAAAAAATGGACATTTGAAAAATCTAAACCTGTCCCGTGCTTGTATTGTTAATATGAATATGATAAGGTATGAGAGTTCTAAGTAAGTTTTGAGGATTTGGACAATGTTACTTAGTCCGTTAAAGGTGGGCTTGAAGTCCGTATAGAGTTAGGAGTGAGGGTCAATTAGGATATAGTCTGACTAAGGATGGGAGCGGGGAGATTGAGAGTCTGAAACAAGACCAATGGTTGGGGCGGGTGAGGGCGGGTCCGTCAGTCGGATTGAATGAGACGGGAGAGAAAGAGGGGGCGGCGGAATCAAGGAAAGGCGAGAAGAAGAAGGTAGCGTCTTGCTCGACAAGGGAATTTGAATGGGGATTGGCGACAGGGATTGGTTTTCCGTAGATGGGGTATACTAGGCACCATTTCTAATAGACATCATCTTTGGAGGAATGGGTGAGGAAAAAGGAGTACGTCGTGGGGTGTCTTCAACATGGGATTTAGGGGACTGTTTCCTTTTGGCGACGACTTCCGAGAAAAGTATTGTGGGCTCGGGTGGTAAGCCCCAGACTGACACATTATGTGCTTGAGGACCATTTGAGTATAGCGTTTCAAATCCCCAAATCATAATTCATGTATATTTAAGTAGTAAGACTTGATGTAAGAATTTTTCATAAGCAGCGAAGACCCCTGCCAATGTTTTTTTAAATTAAAATTGATAAATGATAACTTGTTGGTTCTGCCTAATGCTCTACAATACTAATCATATTGTAATTAATATTTCTTATGAACACAAACTACACAACGAGTCTGAGCCATCTTGGTATTTACATGTAGGCTTGACATATAATTACATACGACTATCTTTGATTTGATCTTCTACAAACTTCAAAGGAAATCCAAACTTCATGCTACGAATAAAGTCAAAGAAATCAGAATATTTATACCTTTGATCCTTTTTTATTCTCTAAAATTCAAATCACATCGTTTTATAAATTTGCAGTTTTCTACAAAAATACACAATTAACTGGATAACACTAAATGATGCCGGTTTTGATACACAGTTAATCTTAAAACCGAATGCTCGTTTTGGGAATATTCTCGAAAATAACTTTATTGGCCAAACTAATTGATAAGTATTGTTGAAATAGTATAACAAAGGGCTTTTGTTTAAGAATCCCAACCTTAGTATCGTTAAATTCAGAAATATATCAATTGAAATGTTTATTTATGTCGCTGACATTGGGCCTACATTCAGCAACAGTTCGGCCCGTTACGCTGGTGTAGCTATACGCTCATTTGCGTACGGAGTGCACGTGGTGCAGCATATTTACCATAGATATTACATACGGATTAATTGTGTCAGCGACAGACAGTTTTATTTTCGAACATTTTATTGCTTACATATTTACGCATCAGTCGGGGGAATATTACCATTGTATTGGTATATAATTTTTGTCTCACATATGACTTTTGGAAAAAATGTCATAAAGTTGATGGATCACTATAATGAATAAAGTATAACAATTATTAATTAAACATGCTAAGACATGCTTCATTAAAATATGTAATTTTCTGAAATAATATGAATCGTATCGAATATTTGTGGACAATTCTGTGTTTATGTATACTTACATGATCGTATTACAATTATTAATTAAACATTATAAGACATGCTTTATTGACATGTGTAATTTACTGAAATAATATGAATCGTATCGAAAATATGTAGACAATTATGTGTTTCTGTATATATTGACATGGCTGTATTATGCTTATATTTCGTCCCACGTGATACAATATTGATAATTATTCAGACTTTGGTACATTATAATACATCTTACCAATAACAGAGTGATTATACTACGACGATAGACATGGCTTTTGTATATTTATTTGCAACACTTATTTGATTATACTACTTTATAAAGAAATGTATGCAAATATATGTAACTGTATATGTTATGTCCTGGATCTTGATCTGGATTATACACTGATAGGGTACAATTTAGCATCACTCAGAATATATTAGGCTAGAGAGTATAAACAAAGTGATTACAGGGATAAGACTTTTTTTTAAACCAAAACCTGCACCATTACAAACTACATTACAAACTATACAAACTAATCATTATAACTCCACCATGGTCGAAACTAATACAAAATTACAAACAGATATGTAAAGATTATGTTATCATTAGCAAAGAGCCGTTAAAACACAAGAGGGCGCTCTCTAAAAACGCATTGGTTTCAACCATTTTTTAAGTACAAAATTGTGCATGAGATGTTTTGTTAAAATACAAATTAAATAGAGAGATCATCAGCAACTATTTAAAAACCTCTTTTGCAAATTTTGGAAATGTGTAAGCATTTTTTTTTTCAACGGCTGGTTAAAAATTATCGAATTCTTGTGGGACCCACAATAATTACAAATGATATATAACATGTTACATTTGTGAATATTTCAGTTGTCTCTAAAACCAATTTCGATCAAACAAGTTGATTCTGTCATTAACATTGTGTGCTCTTCGAAATGTTACCCCCTCGTTTTTCATTACCTCACAACAAATTATTTCTTGAAGCGCCCTCTATACCAAAACTGAACAAAAATAAATGACTACTAGATTATTTTTGATATTCGTTTTCTCGTGCAGCAATATCACAAAACTACCCTTTCATCAAACTTAATCAAATTCTAAAAACACATTTTCCCCATAACAAACTAATTATACTACGATGGAAATTAAGTCATACAAAATATGCCAATATTTGTACGTATTTTCCCACTATAATACAGTGATTATACTACAATATTGATAATATACTTTATACAAAATATTCATATGCATACGTGTTTGTAGCCAATAACCGAGTGATTAAACTTCAATGAGAGAAGACAAGTCATACAAATATATTCGATTGTATATGTCTTTTCAATCAAAAAGTAATTATTCTACATGTACTATATAAAATAAAGTAATACCAATTATGTAACTGTATATCAATGTACAGTATTTTCTGGATATGAATCTGGATAATAAACTCTGATAAGCTCAACTTGAGCATCACTCCGAACGTATTAGGCACGACAATAACAAAGTAATTATTCTACTATATAAAGAAAGTAATACCAATATATGTAACTGTATATCAATGTATTTTCTGGATATGAATCTGGATAATATACTCTGATGAGCTCAACTTGAGCATCACTTAGAACGTATTAGGCACGACAATAACAAAGTTATATTATGCTAAATAGAAAACAATAACCCAAATCATTCAATAACTACTCCATTATTTGTACGTATTCACTTTTGCATTACAAAACTACATCTTTAACTTAATTTATATAATGTATTTCAGGTAAGTTGTCATTTGTTTTCAAACAGTATAAAGTGATACAAATATATATAATTGTTAGAAATAAATCACTACGAAATATTCAATCTTATTATAGTACAATAGCTACTCCATTATTTTAGATATGAATATTGTTCATACAGCACTAAAACTACCCCTTGAAAATTATCAAATGAATATTAATGATAATAAACAAGAATATATTTATTTTCCCAGGGATCAAAATGTATAGTTGGAAAGAAAGATCCTAAAACTCAATGCAACAAAGAGTTTCAATTGGACAGTATGATAAACAGTTCACTTTAAACAATATCATACATAGTAAAACTAAAGTTAAACCTAAACTACTGAATTTGCCATCGTTTGTTTTCGCATAATTCACATTTCAATTGTTGTTGTTTGAAATATATTATTTTCATGTTGTTGATATTTTAGACATAATACAAAACAAAGAAATTCAAACTAATGCGTGGCTACATTTGGCTTTTATGGATGTCTTCTTTACATTGCCCTTTACACATTTGTTTACGAACTGGAATGATAGCAATCAAGAAGAACACATCATACATATTAATCCACACCCAACAAAATAATAGCGTTTTGACTGCGGTGACTAAATGTGTCGCAAAATTACCATCTTTCAACGAACAAATTCCAAATACCAATTAATCGACGACAAATCATTTTGTCATGTCTAAGAGATGTTGAAATGTGTGATTATCATAATAATGGTGTAGTTTTTATTGTATTTTATTTGACATAAAGAGCTGCCTTTCATGTAATGTTACAATTATTTGCCTGTATTCTATAGACGAAATGGACATAAATACTAGTGACCAGTAACAACATTACGTACATGTGGAACTTAACTATAGCTCTTCGATAGTTGTCATGAATTACCGGAGATATCTTGTATCTCCACTGATTACATTTCCAGTGAAATGAATAACAAGTCACTAGTTTAAGTATGTCGTTTTAAACCTCGGATTAAATGGAAGAAAATATGACTGGTGACTTGTTAAACCATTCATTGGAATGCCATGCATTCCTGTGTATGGATGGATAATTAGGAGATATAATCACAGATGTCAACCATCATTGGCTTTTCGAATTCAACAGGTGTGAAAGGATTTACCTGGCAACTGGACAAAATATGTCTTCTTTAGTTTAACTTCAAATGATACATTTAGTACGATACCGATTACAATTACATTAGATCTTGGGTGATGTGTAAACATGCTTGTCTACCTCTTGAAGTTCAACATATTCGTTGCCTGGGTTTGGGATCTCGTAGACGTGGGTTTCAGGGGAACCAACGGTCGGACGTCGTGAGCCAGTGTCTTCCGTCGTACCAGCTCCACGTCTCATTTGCTCTTCAGTTACCCGTACCGGAACGATGTGGTATTCATGCGATAAACTTGAATGATGGGCGTAACGTTCGCTTTGCCCACTCTCCCCATCAACATAGTCGTAATCATGACTACCGAGAGGCCTAGGGGGTAGGGTCGCTTCATCTGAACTGAATGCAGGATTGCTTCGCAGGCCAGGATCATCCACAGCCCCCTCGGAGGTTCTGGTACTATTGCCTGCCTTGGACCTGCACAAAACAGTACAATCATATCGATATAAAAAGATAAAGATTAGACAACGAAGGAGATCATACAATACGAATAGTCTCTAATAAACAATATAGATTTGTTTATTTTTTCTTTTATAAAGTTGGAATGGATTGTTTCTAGTGATTTCTATCTCGATATAAGATATTCGCTGATTAATGCTTTTGAATGAAATGTTTATGTCTTTGTTATTGGAGTACGGTCTAGGGCTCAAAAAGATGTTAATGACTTGCATACCTGGGTTTGGATACGATATATCTAATGTTAAACCTTTTTCTGTGTAACCTAGCGTGAGCTCCAAATACGGTACTTGTTTTTTTTGTAAGGCTCTTTCATGCTTGACTTTGGCGTTGTTTGTGATCAACACAAGGTTGCCCGTGACTGGAATGCTCCCCAGAGAGTGGAAAACGTGCACTTTGTGTGCTGGATTGATTGCAGAATGTATCCGATGACTGGAGTGATAGTATAATATTAAAGCGCTTAGAGATGATTATCAATCGTGATATGCGCTATATAAATTGAGGATATTATATCATTATTATTATTACCAGTAATTTACGGACCTTTTGTAAGCGCAAACGACGATCACAATCACCAGGATGAGAAGAATCAGGCCTGCCACAGATGCCACGATTGGGATAATCAACGATTGACCTATCAAAGTGAATTATTACATATGAATCACCATTCTTATCAAAATAAATACACCCCAAACAGTATTCTTTCTTTAAAGCATCAAACAAACTAAATTTCATGTTAACACTAATCACAGTTTATCAGAGGTTTTTAAATAGTTGTTGAAGATATCTCAATACAATTTTCTTTTTAACTAAACATGACATTTACAATAAAAAAAGTTGAGACCAACGTTATTCTGAACCCTCGGGTGTTTTAAAGACTGCCTTTTGAATGATTACAGGCTTATTTAGCCGTTTGTACGATTTTCTACCATTCAAGCATTATTGAACTATAACTGTTGGTTTGTTTCAATGACAGCTTTAGTTTTAGTTTCTAACATTTTGTTTGACCAAAACTGTAATATCCCTTAGGTTAACGATTACAATAGTATACCTGGGTCAGGTTCTAATTCTGAACATCGGACACCTGCTCTTGCATTCGTTGCACAGTCTGCCGCTCCAAGACCGCTGTGTCCACAGTCAAATATGGACATCTCGTTCCCCTTGCAGTCAACACCATCTAACAGGGTTTTCATTCCTCCCTCTTCTCCAGTTGTTGGCTCTGCGTATGATTCCTCAGCACCAGGGAAGTCGAGGCTTCTGCAGACAACTTCCGCATCTTGCAAGTCCCAAGTCTTATCGCCACAAACGGGTCGCCATCTTCCCTGATGCAAGATCTCAACCAGCCCTTCATTAGTGATTGCATCACTAGCGAGACGTACTTTAGACACAGCGTAATAAGGACAAATCTTTACAGGTTATGTTTAGTCAAAAGGTAGTTGCATATATTCATACATTCCTGATACAGTGTAATAATCTCTATTATGATGCATCAGACAGACTATACGCCATTCATATACTATATTATATTGCCAAGTATTTAAATGCTGTCCTCAAGTGGACTAAACATTACTTTATGTAACCGCTAAGAAGTTACAATTTTGAATACACATTGTACAAATTCCTTGGAAGAAACTATCGACGGCGATTCGCGAATGACGCCACAATCTGCGGGAAATATGAAAGCAACACCGATTCACACACAAAAAGGCCAAACTTAAACCGCTATTGCCCAAATTGTCAGTGATAATTGTAAAAATCCAGATACTGTACGTGCAATTCCTCTTAAATTGAATAAAATGTACCTTCGAGGTCTGATGTACATCGCACCCCTGCATCTTCCTGGTGACTGCAGCTATTGTCCATCAACCAATCATTGCGACAATCGAAGATGTCCGACTCTGTCCCAGTACAGTCCACTCTACGGAGGAGAATCTCCCCTGTGTCTTCACCGAATAATGCTCCTCTAAAAGCAGCCTCGGCAGCTTGGAAACCAAGACTTCTGCACACAACGTTCGCATCCTGGATATCCCAGAAATCATCGCAGACAGTCCCCCAGGCACCGTTGTGGAAGATTTCTACTCGACCTTCCATGCCATTTGTTCCGCTTTCAAGACGAACTGTAACGAAGACAGATACAAATAAAATGTCAAATCGAAAATTGTTTTTATTGTATGAGCCAGGTTGTAAGGATATTTTCTTCTATGTTCGTCGGATGAAAAAAAAGCACGAAAGAATATATTGGCACCAACCCTTGAGCAAAAGTTCCTCACTATTAATAGTATACAACCATGCCTTCAATAGCCATGGTTTATACCATGATTGTCTACACAAAGAGCATTCTGCTTCACACGAAGTGTGGACTGAGCGTGAAACAGGTCTTCGTCATTGGTCTAATAAAGGTCATGCAATTTTCTGAATTACGTATAGGAAGATATTGGTCTGATTATGATCCAGCTGGAATGTACCTGGAATGTCTGCTAAACACCGGACACTAGCATCTTTCTGATGTCCGCAGCTGCTGTTCCCAAGGCTGGAGTGACCACAGTCGAGGATGTCCGACTCTGTACCTACACAGTCGATATTATCTAAGATAATGTCCCCGGTGCCTGGCCCAAATGATGACCCAGCCAGTGCGGCCTCGGCAGCCGGGAAACCAAGACTTCTGCAGACAACATTCGCATCCTGGATATCCCAGGTATCATCACAGACAGTTCCCCAGGCTCCGTTGTAATACAGTTCAACTCGACCTTCAGTGTAATTGTTTCCATTTCCTAGACGAACTGCATAATAAATACACAAAATAAGACATATAAAAAAAAGATAAGATAACGTAATGTGAGTTATCGCTGTAATAACAAAATCAAAAATATTTTAACAAAAAATGTGGTTTTCTGCGTTCAGGGCTGTACACAAATTTACAAAACATATACAATTATACATTGTGAAAAATGACATGATAATGTATATTGAACTGGTCTCTATATCACATTACATTACACATAAATATTATTATGAGAAATCCTCGTGGATGAATTAATTGGCTCGACACGATAAAGAAGACAAACAGAGAAACACCTTCATCCTGGTAATAATTCTTGAAATCAATAACATAATACCGGATTCAATGTACCATACAGGAAAACTTAAAGGAATCTAATACTTTGTTGATACATGGTTGATACATGGTTGATACAATGTATATTGTTGTTATTTGATATGTCTATGACCGAGTAATACGCAACAATGCAAAGTGATATTCACTAACTCATTTCACTCCCTTTGTACACGGTTTTGGCGATCCATTGGATAATTTAACATCTGAACACTTCATTCGTAAATGTCTTTTTAACAAAAGGGACATTCGAAAAACCATAACCTGTCCTATGTATGCTTCTATTGTTAATATGAATACAATACGGTATGAGAAAACCAATAGAGTTCCAAGTAAGTATTACAGATTTTGACAATGTTACTAGATCCCTTTAATGGGAAGAACAATTTCTATAAAACATAACTGGTTGAGAAATTAATTTTCTTACTTTGAAGGGCTGAAGCGCATCGGACGCCAACGTCTTCTAAGTGAACACAGTTGTGGATACCAAGGCCAGCGTGAGCACAATCAAAGATGTCTGATTCATTTCCTACGCAGCCAAGGTGGGATAAAGCAATGGCTCCGGTGCCTGGACTAAACTCGGTGTTATCCACCAGAGTTACTGCAGCCCGCAACCCAAGACTTTTGCAAACAACATTCGCATCCTGAATATCCCAACCATCATCACAGACAGTTCCCCAGGCCCCATTGTGGTACACCTCTACTCGACCTTCGTTGCTGTCTGTTCCGTTTTGAAGTCGGACTGAAATTGCAAAATGAGAGGACTTACATTTATACAAGGACATGTACACGAAAGGTACTATCAAAGTAATGTAGGTTAGATTATATAGGCTTATTGTTACATATGTGACATGCACTTTGTTAACAAACAAAACCAGCTGAAATTGACAGTCAATTGATAGTTGCAATATGTAGACACAATTGTATTATGCTAAACTAATCTTGCGTGTATCAACAGATCAACTCTTATCCTACTTTTACGACATACATATCATAATTTGCCGTTTTACATGTCTTTAATTGTGTATATTCAAATGTAGGCCTCTCCTTTTATATGACGGTTATAAAAGTGGAACCTTCAATACACATGATATTGACATCTTAAGCATTCATATAGCATTTTCTTTTATAAATTCGTATATAATTTTATTTTTTTATAATAATTAAAAGTTAAATCATTTAGTGACATATCCACTAGCTGTTTAATCCAATTGATGCATCCCTTTCTAAATCACGGGTAAGAGGAACATGCAATAACACATCGATAATTACATCTTAACTACGGTATTGATATAACATTTATCCTATAAATACATACATTTTCATATAATTACCAGATAAACAACGAACACCCGCATCTTCGGAATGCCTGCAATCATTCATGCCAAGTCCACTGTGGTCACATTCAAAGATGCTAGTTTCGGTTCCAATGCAACTGACGTCATCGAAGAGAATATCTACAGCGCCCTCACCGAACGCACCCCCTCCAAGGGCTTCCAGAGCAGCTGGAAAGCCGAGACTTCTGCAGACAACGTTCGCATCATCGATATCCCAGCTATCATCACAGATAGTTCCCCAGGTTCCGTTATAGAATACTTCTACACGACCTTCCTTAGTGTTACTCCCACCTTCAAGGCGAACTTTTTAATATAAACAGAGCGATGCGTATTATTTATAATTTACAACGAATATACAATTTGAAAGTCCAATCCTAATCTCAATTGAAATCTTCTGTCATGTTCTATATCTTAAAACAAAAATATTTTGCCGATATGAATCATGAAGGAAGACTTTCCTAATTCAATGCAAAACATTGCGCTTTATTAGTATAACCATCGTTTCTTATCGCTGTAAAACACATTTTCATTATTG
This sequence comes from Echinarachnius parma, assembly GCA_037951105.1. Classification (NCBI taxonomy): domain Eukaryota; kingdom Metazoa; phylum Echinodermata; class Echinoidea; order Clypeasteroida; family Echinarachniidae; genus Echinarachnius; species Echinarachnius parma. The sequence continues at coordinate 54,794 of JBAMJV010009984.1, read as the reverse complement.
TAAAAGTCCTTTAAGTCAGTCCTGTGCCAAGCAAACGTACTCCCGTTCCTGACTTGTATGAAGGAAAACAAACATTATTATAAGCTGCACAAATTAAAACCAAACAACACTTCCTGATAAACTACATCATCTCATTACATGGCAAAGAATCAAATCACGGCAGTCCTGCAATCATTATGCTACATGCACCTGTTCATGATAATGCATGAGTAAATATGCAAATTTCATAAAGACAACACTAGCTAGTCAGTCATGGGAAAGTACAATATTGTGTGCCTGATGTTTTATCAAGTAAATAACTTGTTAAATGTATGTCTGAAATAATCTTTCTTGTAATTCGACAAAAACACTCACGAAATAATGTACAATGTATTAAGTATATAGTTACCTGTCATGCATTGGACACCTGCATCTTGAAGATGATTACAGTCATGTTGCCCAACACGGTTTGGAGAATTACACGCAAAGATATTTGGCTCAGTCCCGGTACACCGAACATTATCCAGTAGAATGTTTACTGTGCCCTGGCCAAATGCTGCACTTCCCAGTGCGGCCTTGGCAGCTGGGAAACCCAGACTTCTGCAGACAACGTTCGCATCCTGAATATCCCATTCATCATCACAGACAGTTCTCCAGGAACTACCATAAAACACCTCGACGCGACCTTCACTTTTGTCCGTTCCATTTTGAAGTCGAACTAAAAAAAATAACAATTGAAATGACAACGACAACAAACACTAAGCATTTATGAATTCACAACGGCAATATTACATTCTTGTAATAATTCCAAGACCAACGGTATCATACAGTCTTTACATAATAAAGCACAATCGGGGAATGATAAGGGGTGAACAAAAAGAGCGGTAGCTTAGAATGTGATGTTATATTCCTTCGTGATGATCTCAAAGCTGAAACCCGAATATGCGATTTTGAAACCAAACCAAAATAAGATTTCTTTCAAATCAATTAAGAAAAAAGACAAACGCTGAATAGTTTCAACAGAATGGACAATAACATACTACATTGGAAACATACAATGCATATTAGATAACAAGTAAACATTGTTATATTTACGTAATTTATCACATACTCATTAATTGTATATAGTCTTATATACTAAACATGATTATCTATGCATTGTTACAAATTATGAAAGAAATATAATATATGTGTACAGTATGTTAACTACAGTTTATTACACCATGTCAGTTAAATAGTAATTCAGGTTTAAGAATGTTTACCATTGAGAAACGGTGCACATCGAACACCTGCACCCCTAAACAAACCAGGCCCACAGTTCTGGTTTCCTAGACCTTCGTAAGTGCAGTCAAAAATGTCCGACTCTGTTCCCGCACAGTTAACATTGTTTAATAGAACAGCTCCAGCACCAGGACTGAGTTCCAACTCAGACGAGGCAGTCTCGGCAGCTATGAAACCTAGACTTCTACAGACAACGTTCGCATCCTGGATATCCCAGCCATTATCACAGACACTCCACCAAGCTCCGTCATAGAACACTCCTACACGACCTTCGTTGTCATCATCACCATCTTCGAGACGAACTATCGGATTACGTTAATGAAATAAATGGAAACTGTTTGTAATGATCCAACTAATTATATCTCTTATATAATTTATTGCAAACATCTTACATAAAAGTGACCATGAATGAACATCATCATCATCATCATATTTCATGTACCTAGTGCTATGTTGTAACCCTGAAGATACCCTTTCAAGTAAGGCAAGATGAGGGCAACGAAGGGATGATTTCCCATAAGTGGGTCACCCGAGCCGATAATAAAATGATAACGGTGTTATACAGTTTATATCTAAGGACTTTATATTCCAGGTTCGTGGATTAGACAATGGACACACAATATAGGAAAAGGCCTAAACAGGCGTTATCTTCGAGAACGTATCTTTGATGAATGCAACACAGTTATATTTAAAATGTTTTAACTAATGATCCAACTAATTATATCTCTTATATAATTTATTGCAAACATCTTACATAAAAGTGACCATGAATGAACATCATCATCATCATCATATTTCATGTACCTAGTGCTATGTTGTATCCCTGAAGATACCCTTTCAAGTAAGGCCAGATGAGGGCAACGAAGGGATGATTTCCCAAAAGGGGGTCACCCGAGCCGATAATAAAATGATAACGGTGTTATACAGTTATATCTAAGGACTTTATATTCCAGGTTCGTGGATTAGACAATGGACACAAAATATAGGAAAAGTCCTAAACAGGCGTTATCTTCGAGAACGTATCTATATAATATATACCATATATCATATTATGATGAATGCAACACAGTTATATTTAAAATGTTTTATTCCCAAAAATGCTTAAACATGATAGATCGGCGTTTTCATAATGTATAATAAAACAACAAATTACATGCCATTGGTAAGCTCAAACCTCCCCAGTCACTAAAGTATTCTTTTTTCAAACGAGAAACAAACAAAATGATTGGCTACCTGATGTACACCTAACCCCTGCATCTTCTTGGTGGGAACAGTCATTGACTCGTAGATCAGGATAAATACAATCAAAGATGGTTGTCTCTGCCCCAGTACAACGAACATCATCCAGTATAATGTCTGCGGTACCTTGGCCAAATGCTGCGCTACTCAGTGCGGCCTCTGCAGCTGGGAAACCCAGACTTCTGCAGACAACGTTCGCGTCATCAATATCCCATAAGTCATCACAGACAGTTCCCCAAACTCCGTTGGAGAATACTTCTACTCGACCTTCCTTACCATAACCCCCATCTCGAAGTCGAACTGGGAACAACAACAATAAATTTGCACAAATGATCAGCATTCTTTATTGAAATTTCAAGCGAGAACAACAGTAAATGAACTATTATGGATTTCTGGATTGAATGGTACAATAATAAAAAAAAACTAAATTGGATTTCCCGTAAAAAAATATGCCTTTGTCGAGTTTTGTTTGCCGCCCTCTGATGCTACAGTAAATTGAAGAAAAACCTTTCCACTGACTTCGAACATAGATTTTCACATTGTTTCATTCTTTTTGGATATCACTAGACTAGTAATTTTAACACCTTACATTTGTACAATCGACTCAGAGTACAAAGAAGATGCATATCTTAATGAAAAATTGTATTTGTTGTTTTACTGTCCCAAAATGGAATTGTTCTTCTAACCTCAAATATTTAGCAATAAAGAGCCAACTAAAAGGCCAGCATACAAGATTTGTATCAACATTCATTATTCTCGATTGGATAATCAAAATCTGCTCAAACTGTATTTTAGATAAATCTTAAATTGTTTCCATTTTCCTTATTTGCTAAAAAGCCTGTATAAGCTTCTCCTATAAAGGGGTAGTTCAGTTTAGGTATAGAGGGCGCTGCACAAAATTATTGTTTTGTGAGATAATGGAAAAACTTAGTTTAACTGTGAAAGAGCATACAATTTTAATGACAGAATAAACTTTATTTGATCAACATCGGTTCAGAAACGGCTGAAATATCAATAAATATATATCTGCTCAAAATAAATCTTTGGCTCACATTCATATATGATTTGTTATTTTATTTTGAAAATGCTTACACTTTTTCAGAAATTGTCGAAAGAGGTTTTGAAAATAGTTTTTGATGATATCTTTATTTAACCATTATTTCAACAAAACATATCACGCACAATTTTGTATGAAAAATGGTTGAAAGCAATGCTTTTTTAGAGAGCGCCCTCTTGTGTTTTAGTGGCTTTTCCCTGATAACAGGGTTTTTACTTAGTCGCTTGAATGTTGTATTCCTGTCGAGCATGGTGGAGTTATACCTATTAGTTTGTAATGTTATTGTGCAGGTTTTGGTTACTAAAGCTTAGCCTTACCAAAACTGTACTACTAAAAAATATGTAGGTATGTGCATGTATGTGCTACCATTATGGTGACATCGGACACCTGCGTCTTGATTATGTACACAGTTATGACTTCCTAGACCAGCGTGGGTACAATAAAAAATGGCTGACTCTGTCCCGGTACAACGAACATCATCCAAGACAATTTCTCCAGTGCCTGGTCCAAGTGCTGCCCCACCGAGAGCGGTCTTGGCAGCTGGGAATCCAAGACTTCTGCAAACAACGTCTGCATCCTGAATATCCCAATCATCATCACAGACAGTTCCCCAGGCTCCATTGTAATACACCTCTACACGACCCTCATTCACATTTTCCCCATCTTGCAGTCGAACTGTCGGGGAGGGATTGATAGTGAAATACGCAATTCATGTTATTACCGTATGTATATATATAGATGCTAAGGTAAGTTATGCATGAGAAAGAAAGGCAATACCACATACATGATAATAGTTATGTTAAACAAGATTTCACTAATGATTATATATTAAGAGAGATACCGCTAATGATGTATCAAATGTGGCAGGGTATATCAAAATCAGTCAAATGGACCTCAGAATGGAAATTTGAGATTTTGTTCCAGTTTTATTCCCCAGATCATTCCCTTTAATGTGAAACCCAATATATGAATATTTGTCAAGTACTGACAAAGTTATGTCTATTTTTATGTTAATGAGCACTCAACTAAACAATGGAGATTTTGACCTTTTGGCAGCATTTTCTCAGTTTGGAGAATGCCGTGACTTGACTGTTTTTGATAGATTCCCGACACAAATATGGCAATATTTTGTTAGTATACTGTGGTATGCTAAACGAAATAGCTATTAAGCCTACACAACAATACGACAAAGCATCACGAAATTTACCTCACCATTGAACCTTCTCTTGTAAAGGCTTTCATTTCATTAAGTAAACCAGACCCCTGTCGTTTGTAAGGTCTCACCGACAATGTTATACGTGATCCAAGTCTGTGAAACTGCCTCGCGGGAATGGAAACGTAGTGCACAAAGTAACCCTGTTTTCGAAAAAAAAAAACTAAAGAAAATTCGTATACGTGGTCCATGTCTGTGAAATGGCCCAATGGACATGATGGAAACGTCGCGTACCAGGCCGTTGTCTGTAAAAAAGGACCATACGGGAATCTACTACAGTATGCAAGGTCCCCGTTTATGAGAAAGCTTTACGGTGACATTGTATACCAAGTCCATACCTGTGAAAACTCCTTACGGGAATCTAATATGCCTGGCTAATATCTGTGAAAAAAACAAAACAACACAATACAAGAACGTGTTACCCATCGCAAATGGGTTAACAATATTTCACCATGTCACTTCATAGTTACAACTTACCCCGTGCACACCGAACTCCTGCATCATCTTGATGAGCGCAGTTATGGTTTCTTATACCATCGCGAGGACAAACAAGTATGTCTGACTCTATCCCTGTGCAACGAATGTCGGAGAGAATGTCCCCTGTGCCCTTGCCGAATGTCGCTTCTACCAAGGCGGCCTCTGCAGCTGGAAATCCAAGACTTCTGCAGACAACGTTCGCATCCTTGATATCCCAGCTATTGTCGCAGACAGTTCCCCATGCTCCATTGATGTAAACTTCCACCCGACCTTCATTGCCGTCACTCCCATCTTGAAGGCGAACTGGTATCGAGAAATGTGACGAGAAATAATACAAATTACACATCAGTATGTTTCAGAGTATGAGCATAATACTTATATCATATTCCCAATTTAAGTCTGAAAGATTATCTATTTGAATGAACTATTTACATAAAATATTTATTTGAGCGGACACAAAATAGATCCATGCATGACCGATTATACACAATTTAAGATCAGCGGGTGCAAAACAAAATCAGATGTCATGTTTTTTTTTGTGGGAGGTCTTGTACAAATGATTAAGAAAACAGACATTGTGGGAGTCTAAACGGTAACTTTCCGATTTGTCTACAGCCATTTGGTCTACTATACAATTATAAATTCGGGGGCTTATGATTATAATATGGATTATAATTAGGGTTAGGGGTGTGGATCGTCTAAACACATAGACTTCGTGACTGGGATACATATGGTTGATCATTTTATCTAGTACTACTCAATTTTTATTTTCAACAGGATTATTGGACAAATTGAAGGTCAGATGTTCCGATATGACAAGCTTTATAACATTTTAGATGGCTAGACTTGGGATTAGTTATCGGGAATGTTGTAAATTGTTCAGCGTCATATGTTTACACTATTTCAAAGACGCTTCTAAATGCATTTTTTTCTTCAAATGCTTCAGCTCAAAACCAACTAATTTCGTTGCTCTGTTGAATAGTCATTCTAGAAAGTACGATATGAGAATACCACTCCCAGTTATAACAATAACCTATTTTCTATATTAAGCTTACATAAAAGTTAGCACTAAACAGTACATTAATATAAAAATATGATGATGAATAACCATATATACCAATTTTATAAAGTGAACTTCATGTGAAGTCAACGATTTAGCATTAAATCACATGTACAATGTGAATGTACAATTTACCATTATTATTACAGCGGGCACCTGCATCATATCCATGATTACAGTTGTGGTTTCCAAGCCCGAAATGGACGCAATCAGCAATGGTTGACTCTGTCCCGGTACAATGAAGATCATCCAGCAAAATTAATCCGGTGCCATAACCAAATGCTGGGCTATCCCGTGCACTCAGTGCGATCTCAGCATCTGGGAAACCAAGACTTCTGCAGACAACATCCGCATCCTGCTTACTCCAGCTGTCACGACAGACAGTTCCCCAGGCTCCGTGGTAGTACACCTCTACTCGCCCTACATATCTTTCTGCACCACCTTCTAGACGAACTGTGCAGTCAACATATTAAATCAAGAAGTCCGATAAAGAAGAATTAAATTACATTAATAGTATTGTCACCCCTATAGCCGTACGATAAGGGCAGGCTAAGGGGCTGCAGCGCCAAGAGTTTTGTAACTGGTCTTTTTTGGGTAAAGTAATGTCATTTTTGGGGAAAAGTATATCATGTTTGGGCAAGCTCAATTCAAATTTGGGCAACATTGTATTAACATTCAGGCAAAATTATATCATATTCAAGAATTAACCAATACGTTTCTATTTCGGGCCGTTTCATTGCTTTTCAGATAAAAACGGGAAATATATATTATTCGGGAAGACATACCTCAGCCCCCGGTATAAATATGGCCATACGCCCAATATTGTTATTGGTTTTTATTTGTTTTTCTGAATTATTGCATTTTTAAAGGGAGAAAAAAAAACCACTATCAAGTATGACGTGAAGCCAGTCAGGTCAACAAACATGTACAGTCATGAATATGCATACTCAACCAATTCTGTTGAATTATGATATATATTGAGGTACGTATACTACACAAATAATACACGGTCTAGAGTGCATTGTGTAAATGCATCGCACGCGAGGCTATGTTAGCTGTGCGTTACGCACGAGGCGTAAGCCGAGTGCGCATGCGCACAGCTAACATAGCCGAGAGTACGATGCATTTACATGACGCACGATAATATGACCGCAGTATTATTGTTTTATAAAACGAGCTCAACCACGGATTGTTTTATTTTGCTGGATTATTGAAAACAGACTTGCCACAATTAGTAACCCAGTCTATCTACTCTCTAGAGTATGAATTTATTAGGAATTTACAAAATTAATCATCACTTCGACTCGCTTCACTGAATTTGACTCTGCAGCTCAGCAGATCAAATGCAGTCGATGTGAAATTGCCACAAAGTTTCCCGTAAAGTGAGAATTATCAAAGAATTTCATGCATTTCCATTCCAAAACTAACCAATATAAAACCACATACCATATAATGTACGAAACTGCTAAGATGTATTTACTGCAGAACAGATAATTTACAAAACGGCAAGCATGCGTCGTGAATTCCAATGTCTGAATTAAACTTATTAGTCCGGCAGCCAAATCCAGATTTGGGGCCTAAACTTGTTTTGAGGTAGAATGTTGTTTTTTCAATGGATTCTGACTATCAAAGCATCCACTTTGAAGAAACAAAAAACTGGAACTCTATCAGGCTTGAGCAATTTGAGATTTGGCCAACAACAAAATGGCCGCCAAAATAGTTTATTTTACGCGTTCAAAATTCCCCGAGCTCTCGGCCAACGAATGTGCGGCTGCCACAACATTTGGCATGCATATACTTTGGGAGATGGTCCACAAGTTTGCATTATTAGTTTTTGTTTAATTATTAATTACACATTTTTAGTAATATCACTTATGCAAATTTATGCAAAAATCAATGTTTAGGGGCTACTTTATTGATTTCTTGCTTGAAATAAGCTAGGTATACGTAAATTTGTTGCGTATACTTATATACATCCTAATATAAGTCATGGGTTGCAACCATGCCTTAATTAACAACTATTCAACATACAAATTTGCAAAAAGTACAATTTTCCTCATGTATTTCTTTGTTTTTTCGAATTTCTTATGTATTTTTTTTCTTAGTTTTGTAACTTATGTATTATATTGGTTTTCTGTCAATGAAATTGTATTCATGACCAGTGTCCAACCATTTTAAACATACAATTGAATAATTGCAGTGATTGGAGTTAAGAGTTACTATAGGATTTGCACACAAATCACAACATGGAACGTTTTCTGGGCTGACATTCACTTACAAAGGTCGTGTTACATTGTAACGGTATGCCCGGTTGTCACACATTTAGTCTCGAAAGATGCGCAAGAAAAAAGAAGAAAAACAGATGCATAGTGATACGTTCCCGTTGTGAAAGCCAGGTTTGCTTTGTTGCGTATACTTATATACATCCTAATATAAGTCATGGGTTGCAACATTTTAATTTATATGTTTGCAAGTGCACGTTTCACATTTGGCGGGTAAGGTAAGAGTCATTAATGCAGTCGGGTCCAATATTGATGGATTCAACTCTAATCCACTCTTCCACCCAACCAAAGATGGGCTTGATAACCATTATCTGTCAAAGTGTCAGTTGTTGGTGGCATCATGGATAGTCTCCAAGTACTATCCATGGAGGAAAGGTTTGGACCCGTGTAGTCCAGACATTCAGTCGAGCCTCTGACTTCGTCTTAGTCTTGGGCTGCATATTTCACAATGTGATGAGCCCTACGCCTGTTAAACCTTAAACCACGGCAGACATGTCAGATTCCATGTCGCCAATCGATGGCAAATGAACACATTTTCTGATGCAACAGTTTCAGCAATGGTTCTTTGCAGATAAAAACATATGTACTAACGGTATCACAACCGGTAAATACGTGACTGGCTAACATGGACGGGATAATGTCTCTCTACCAGTCCTGTCCACTGTGGCCGGTATATCAATGCAAACTCTTTGATGAGCGACTCAATAATCACGGATGATTGAAGAACTTGCTTGTGGTAAATATGAAGCAGAACAACATACTCTCTATGTCTCTGTCGTCTGCAAAAACCCTAACGGATCATCCTTCATCTGCAGCTGTAATAGCTTGCTTCACAATACTCATTTTAGCATCATGTGATGTTGTCATATCGTGGCGTTGGATTGCAACACCACCTGGACCTACTTCAACATGAGGATCATCTTGGCTGGAAATGACAAGATTGTGTTTCGTGATTAAATCTGTATCTCTTTTCAGGTGGTGGAACATTATGTTCTGTGTGACGGTCAAAGTCAGATTCTAAAGAAGGAAGGGGGGACGTTAGACTCAGCTGGAAAACTTTGCTACTATCATCACTTATTGATATCCTGGTTGCACACTTATTGATGTAGTCATTGTACCCATCAAACATGACCAAAAAAAAATCACCGGATTTATTTCTCTCTTTTATCTCACCTTTGAATTCACATCACTGTTGGTTTTAATTGTTGATGAAGGCCAAGTAGGAATCAAAGGAAGAGCACATCCACTATATGCATGTTTCTTCCTGTGCCACACGTCTGGCTGATACTTAGACCTGTGTCTGGTTCTTTTTTTGTCACCTTGGACTTAGAGATCTGCATAACTCATCAAACAGATCTACATTATGTATAGTCACTTTTGACAGTTCGCACGACATTACATCCTGAAAGCTAACATTTCTTGAACTTGCTTGCAGACCAATCATGTGAGAGTTTATCAACTTGTATCATTTACCTTATAATATAAGTTAGAGCATATTTGTTGATATTCAAAGAAACGTTGCTAAAGCTGTTACGTCAGAAGATGTATTCCTTTGCCATCGATTGGAGACATGGAATCCAACGGCTAGTGCCAAAAGGGTGGGTAGCGTCGCGTAGTGTCGCGTTTACTTGAACGCGACCATTCGTCCAAAGCCCCCCCCCCCACCCGGTTTTGCCAAAAGGGTGCGTTGGGATCGTTAGGGCGCGTCAGTTCAAGAAACGCTACCAAATGGCACATACGGGGGGGGGGGGGGGGGGGGGAGGGGGCTTATTCCGAATGTACGCGTTTAGAGAGTCCCTGCCAACCGCGCGTGCGCCTATAGGACCAACTAACATTGCATGTTGTTGCACGGCAGCTCGCTCTTTGTCGCGATTCGTATTCGCAAATCTACGGCCAGGACTGGACGGACTGCTGCTATAAGCTGCATGCATGCATAACATGCACGCACTGCTCATGCAAAGTTATACTGCATTATATTCCACATACTAAGAATCTTGCTCTACGATTGGTCAAAAGTTAATCACGTGATGAAACATAGTTTCGCCCATCATTGATGGGAGAAGAAAACTTCGTTACACTGTGTAGATATCTTGGGCGAAAGTGCGTTGCACTCACTAGATAATTGGTAAAGTACTATCTACACTCCGCGGTTGCATTTAATTTAACGTGGAGTGTGTGGCCACTCAAATTCAGTACCGGCGCGATAACTCTATGCGCGCGAATTACAAATTTAATTGTATTCGTTGTGCATGCATACGGTATACGGAGATACTAGTACACTGCACTGCACAGTGCACTGTATGTGTATCGTACATGCATTACATACATGCACCGTTTGCTGTTAATTGCTTGTTCTGTTGCTCTACTATGGCGGCCACAGACGTAAGATTTGAGCTCTTTAACGAAGCTGAAATGGACACTTTTTGGCTTGAGAGTGAAAGTAAAAATACAAAGCGACAACTTAAGTTCAGCCTCAAAGTGTTCCAAGATTATTGCGATGCTGGAAGCATACTTTTTAACGAATTTTCTGACGTGGACTTGAAAGCGCTAAACCAAGTGTTGGGGAGACTCTTTTTTCGCGTTTGTTGACTTTTGAACTTTTTTTTTGGAGTTTACATTTCGCGTTTTAGCTTTTGGAATTTTCAAGGAGTTACCCTGTTACCGAAATTGGAATAACAAGTCATTGTTGGTAAGTAGATCAAACCTAGTAGTAACAGTACTTAGAATTAGAAGTTAGACTGAAGCCCGGCGCAGACAGAGCCGACTCGACCCGATCCGACTGGCTTTAATCAGGCTAGAGTTGGGCCTGGTAGGTCGGAGCAGATTTATCGTGTTGAATCGGCCCCAACTGGCATCCGACTGTCTCTCGACTGGCAAAATGTGTGTCGCGAGACACTGAAAACTGAGCCGATCGGAATGACAACCAGTCTAGTCGGCTCTTTCTGCGCCGGGCATTCTGAGTACTTAGAGTAGACTAAGGGTAGGCCTGCTTAGACTACTAGTACAGTAGTAGTACTACTAGACTAGATCTAAGTTCGATGTGGAATATAAAGCAAATAATCACCTTTTGGTTTCAGGCGATGGCAAACTATCACTTCCTCGGCGATCTGAATGTTTACGCTATCTTTCCTCAGCTTCGCTTCGGAAAGATAGCTACATCCAGCTCGCCTCGGAAGTGATAGTTTGTCCCATCGCCTTCACCAACGGTAATTATTTGCTTACTATATGGCGGAGAGGCCGGAGAGGCTGGACATCTTATACAAATAGTTCAAGCAACTCAAAGTAACTCGCAATAATAATACGATAAACGGATAGTTCTGCTTCTCCATATTTGTTCCTCTCTTTCTTCTTTTTCTTCATCTTCTTCATATTTATCTTTCTTCTTTTCTTCTCTTTCTTCTCCATCCTCTTAATCTTCTTTTCGTTCTTTCTCCTGTGTAATTTCAGATATTATTTTGTTGTTCTACTTATTATAATTATTGGTGTTATTAACAAAATAAGTATTTGAAAGCAAACGCACCCTTTTGGCAAAACCGGGGGGGGGGAGGGGGGGGGGGGGGGGGGGGGCTTTGGACAAATGGTGGTGTTTCTGTCAACGCGCCGCGATGTGACGCTCCCAATCCACCCTTTCTGCAAAACCGGGGGGGGGGGGGGCTTTGGACGAAAGGTCGCGTTACCGTGAACGCGACACGACGCGACGCTACCCACCCTTTCGGCACAAGCCAATTTGGATACAGGAAAGATGAAGAAACAAAGTTACCCATACCTTTGGCAACACCGCCAAATGTGAAACTTGTACTTGCAAACATACATTAATTCGCGTTTCGCGAGATAATTCCGAAACACGGGCACGTATCATTCTGCGTCTTCTTGATTCTTTTCTTCAATTTGTGACGACTGTACATACCGTTACAACGTCACGCGACCTTTTGTAAGTGAATGTCAGCCCAGAAAACGTTCGATGTTGTGATTTGTGTACAAATCCTATGGAAAAAGACTTTTCCTAGGATTCAAAAATCTTCATTATTTTTCATTCCAATCACTACAATTATTCAATTGTAGGCTAAAAATGGTTGGACATTGGTCACGAAAAGAATTTCATGGAAAAAAAATATAATACATAATTTTATAAAACAAAGAAAGACATACGAAATTCCAAAAACAAAGAAATACATGGGGACAATTTGTCTTATTGCATTTATATATGTTGAAAAATTGTTAATTAAGGCCTAACAGATATATATAATTATACGGATGGTTAGTTTATTCCAAACAATAAATTAAAGGGGTAGTTCAGTTTTGGTAAAGAGGGCGCTGCAAAACACAATTTTTTTGTGAGGTAATGAAATACTGAGTGTCGAATTTGAAAGAACATGCAATTTTAATAGTAGAATAAACTTTATTTGGTCAAAATCGGTTCAGAAATGGCTGAAATATATATAAATATAACCGATCGTAATAAATTTGGGCCTCAAATTTATTAGATGATTTAACAATTTTTGTTACAAATGCTTACACTTTTTCAAAATTTTTTCAAAAGCAGTTTTTAAATAGTTCTTGATGATATCTCTATTTAATCATTATTTTAACAAAACATCACATGCATAATTGTGTATGAAAATTGGTAGAAACCAATGCTTTTTTAGAGAGCGCCCTCTTGTGTATTAATGGCTCTTTTTTAATGATAACAGGCTTTTTACGTAGTCGTTTGTAATTTTGTATACCTTTCGAGCATGGTGGAGTTATAACTATTATTTTGTAATGCTACTGTGCAGGTTTTGGTTACCTATAGTTCAGCCTTACCAAAACTGCACCACCCCTTTAATAATTTAAAGACTAAAAATAGATTTTTGCATAAATTTGCTTAAATTAATTATTAATAATTATAAATTAATAATTTTCCCCAAAACTAATTATGCAAAGGTATATGCGTGTCAAATTTTGTGGCGGTCGCGCATTCGTTGGCCAAGGTCCCAGGGCTTTTTTAATTTTGAAGGCCTGAAAAAGGCTATTTTGGCGGCCATTTTGTTTTTGCCAATATCTAAAATTGCTCAACACTGACAAGTTCCAGTTTTCGGTTTGGTCATCTGCATTACATGAGGAAACATAATCGATTACAACACAAACTTGATGTACGGCCCCATGGCTGCCGGACTGTATTGTTATGCAGGCGGATGTATTATTGCTTGTTTGATACCACGCACGTACAAATTAGTCCATGGACCAAGACCTCAAATTTCACGTATAGTATTGGTACCATTTGGAGGGACAAATTGTAGTTGCTTTTTTGTAACAATAGACATGTTTAGATTATATTTAAACCCCCCCCCCCCCTTTAAAATTTTTAACTGGTCTCGAGAGAACAAATGTTAGCGGTCTCGACCGTCATTTTCGATGGTCTCGGCCTCGAAAAGTGCGAAAACCGTGGTTATGGCCTTGAAAAGTGGGAAAAACCGTGGTCTTGGCCTCGAAAAATATCGAAAGTTTTTGGTCTCGGCTTCGAAAATTTTCTAAGACTAACCCCCCTTACAGGATTCTCAACCACTGGGTCTTGGTCTCGGTCTCGAAAATTGTGGACCGGACCTGGTCTCGTCTCGAAAATGTTGAAGGTACTTGGTCTCGGCTTCGAAATTTTTCTACGACTACCTCCCCCCCCCCCCCCCGCTGACAGAATTTTTTTCTGACGAACCCCCCCCCTTTAAACAAATCCTGGGTACGCCACTGGTATAGGAAACATTTTGTTCCTTTATGCTGCCGTCACACCAGAGCTTCGCTTCTCCTGCGATCTAGACAATAGCTGATCACAAGCCCTGGAATGTATCTGCAAAATGTCTTTTGTCCAATGAGAATCTGAATGGGAAGATTATCTCACATGTGTCAATAGATATCCTTCCATGAATGCACAGACAATAGATCACTGAACAAAAGATTAGTTCTGCGTTTGCTTTTGACATGTCCAAAACAAGCGTAGCTCTTCCACGACCTCACACCTGCTCAACTTTTGTTCAGGGAGTCATTGTATGTTCATGCATGAGAGGCTATCCTTTCACCCATGTGCGATAATCCTCCCATTCATTCGTCATTTAATACTCGTTCGTACAATGCTTCGCCTCGCACTGGCAAATTTATGAATGGGGATTAGAAGCGCAGCGAGAACGCAGAACGAGCGTAGATGTGTGACGGCACCATTAGATGGTACCGACATCTGGTCTGGCCCATGCACTATATCCTGGTCCGATGCATAGGATCAGATTCCACTTCAAATTTTGTCATGCTCGGCATATCATGCATGCTGACTCAGACATCCCTTTTGTGTATAGTTAGACTCTGGGGTGTAGGTCTGCCAGCTTCCGCGAGGCAGCCCATGTCATAATCATTATGTTGTCTTTAGTTTATTTATCTCTCGCTGACTATGGGAGTAAGGGATCGATCAAAATCATTTGTTGATCGATCGAGTAATGTGATCGAAAATGAGTCATGTGATGTAGACACGCTTATTATGTATTGTTTTGACATTTTAACAGTGTTTCGCTTCAGGTGAACAGTTTAAAGGGATCTAGTTACTTATTGGCACGTGCGGAATGTAAAGAATGGATTTTAAATGTCCGAGTTGTGAGCGAAAATGTACAGTGATATTTGATCACTCATTGCTCTGACTCTGTTCGCAATTATGACTAGGCCTATCTAGTGGATAGTTCAAAATCCGAATACTGCAGGCGTCAATTTCTTTCACACGAAAATGAAATTCGAAAAAAAAACAAGTGCCTTTTTTCTATTTTTAAATACGAATACAATAGTGAACCACAATATTTAAAATTATTTCTTTGGGATTTGGATAATATTACTAGATCCTTTTAAGTGTTTAATTAGGTAGATGTTTATAAGACACGTTATTTAGATGACGAGAGAATCTTTGAATTTGAGTAATGCAAGCATGAAGCGCAATGCAAGCCGTCGCCGCGTAAAGATTGAGGTATGTAGACTTATAACGTGGCAGGCCAATATAATTCATGAAGCCAATTAATGTAACCTAACGTTTCCGGTGATTTTGGTGTCTTACTGGATAAATGAGGTTATTACCCCTTTATAAATGGGTGACTGCTGCCAAATGGACGTTATGTAATGGCCTAAGCAGTGTACCGAGATGGTATTTGGCGGAGTGGTCGCTAGCAGTACTGGCTAGTTTTGATAACTAATTGGGCCTGGGAAGGTCAGTGTGAAGATCACAAGACAGATGCGAAGAACACAAGACAAAGAATAATGTGAAGATCACAAGACAGGTACGAATAACTCAAGACAAAGAATGCTGTGAAGATCACAAGAAAGATTCACATTGGAAATTCACATTTGAAGGTTCGCACGAACCTGCTGAGCAGCGAATGATTCTGTAATTTAGGCTCTCACGAACCTCTCAGAGAAACGTGGGACTCTGGAAACAGCTCTGCACAAACCTGCAGAGCATTGTTGCATTCTGGAAACAGATTCGCACGAGCCTGCAGAGCAGCGAATGATTCTGGAAACAGGTTTGAATGCATTTTCCGAGCAGCGAGGTATACTGGAGACAAAGTTCGCACGATCCTGAGTGACGTGTGACTCGAGGAACACAAGAACAAACGAACTTGCCGGGGGCAAGTGGAACAACGAAGATCAACCGAATCTCCATCAACACAGCAGGCAACCAGTGGAACAACGAGTGAAGTCATCTACACTGCAAAAACAGTGTGAGATCTCCATCCAGCACATCAGGTCGTGTAGTTTTACCAAACGATCGTGCATTCTACGAGCTCGGTTAATCTTGACCAGAACCGGTATACAGCAGTCCGCGGATTCGGCATCCTGAAAACATTCCAGAGGAGCAGATTGTTGGGTTTCCCGCCGTCCTTCGGTAACTCGAACTCCAGCGTGGACCCATTCCAAAGGATGTTCTGCTACAATACTGACTCATATTCGTTTTGCAGAGGCATAACAAGCGCAGGCAACAAACCTGTTTCTGGACATGAACTTGGGTCTCATGATATTTGTGTAGACCCTAGATCATTGACAAGTAAAAAATGTGCAAGTTCCATAACTGGAGGCCGCCGGAGGTGCGTACATAGTAAATCTCTCAAGCGTAGACTTTGTCCTATAGATTTTTCCTTATTTTACCTGAAAGTAGTTTTCCTTATTTTACCTGAAAATAAACATCTGACACCAACATCCTGGCTATGGTCACAGTTGTGGACACCAAGCCCAGCATGTGCACAATCCAAGATGGACGTCTCTGTCCCGGTACACATAACGTCACCAAGTTGAATGTCTCCGGTGCCTGGGCTAAATTCATCGCTAATCAGTGTCGCCTCCGCAGCCATGAAACCAAGACTTCTGCAAACAACGTTCGCATCCTGGATATCCCAGCTATCATCACATACAGTCCCCCATGATCCGTTTGAGAAGATCTCAACTCGTCCCTCAATCACACTATCTCCACCTTGAAGCCGAACTGTCAGAGAGTAAAAAGTTCACTCTTAAACAAAAATGAATACTGGGTTGCAAAATACTTTGTTATACATGTATACTGCGTGTATATTGAAGTAATATTCTGCATCATCAAAAATCACTCATTGAATAACTTGACGGGTTCATACAATAAATTTAGATTCCTAAAAGATTGGGGGATATCTTAATTTGGGATCCGCTTCCTAATTAACCCTAATAAGGCCGATGGGCCATTATGGCTCCCCCTGCACGATATTTTGTATTGCTCCGGAACGCGTAAAGATGACGCCCCGCTGCTCAGTGACTTTTTTTTGTTGGGTCTTGCGCATCTTTTCAAACAAATTTTTGAAAATCGGACCTACAGTTACGAAGTCACGTGACCTTTTGTATATGCATGTCAGCCCGAAAATCGCCCAATTTCGTGATTTGTGGACAAAACATATGGAATATCAGTTTTCGTAAAAAGAGATATATCATTGGTTATTTGGTCTTGTTTACATTTTAGGTGTTTGTTTTGGTGCCCAAAATAGTTGAATTATAGTTAGAAATAAAATAAACAACCAAACAAATAAAATACATAAGAAATGATAACAAAAAAATAAAACATAAGGAAGAAACTGGCTCTTCCAAATGTTTTGGTTGGATTATTATTCCAAATGATACAAAGAACATATGTAGTGAAAACCAATGTTTAGGTAAAAATATGAATATTATGACTTTATTTGCATAAATTACCATAAATATCCAAATTTATCAATTTGTGAACAAATTAAAATTAACATTGTGTTCTATACACTTTACGTGATATGCGTGCACATTTTCATGGCGATGCCGAGATCTTAAGGGTGGGGGGGGGGGGGGGGGGGCATAATGCCCCCGGCCGTAGAAAGACCTCAAATAACCCTCACTTGAACATCCTGATGACCGATTAGTAAAAAAAGTGGGCACACACAAAATACACATAATATTTTATTTGTAGAGAATGGGCCCCCTGAGCGGAACGACATAATTTGTTAAATATCATGACATATTGATTGGGGTCACTGAAGGGATGGAACTGTCGGTTTCACGGGCATCAATCACTTCCCATTTTTACTGACACATTCAAGTGCGGATATGTTTGTCTCTGTCTTAACGAAGGGATGATTATGGCGACAGGTGACATAACATTCTACTTTTGGAAAACATCCTTTCCAATCTATACTTACTCATGTAAAATTAATGTTGTAACCTTTCATACATGTACATAGATTCTACAGTAAATGAAACTTACCTGGACTACAGCGAACACCTGCATCGTCTTCATGACCACATCTAATATGGCGCCCTATCATAATGGGTACACATTCAAAGATGACCGACTCTCTCCCGGTACAATCAATCCTTTCTAGCAGAATATCTCCGGAACCTTGTCCAAATGTTGCGCCTCCCAGAGCGGCCTCGGCTGCTGGGAAACCAAGAATTCTGCAGACAACGTTCGCATCCCGGATACCCCAATATTCATCACAGACGGTTATCCAGGTTTTGTTGTAATACACCTCTACTCGACCCTCATTGATACTATTTCCATCTTGCAGGCGAACTGTGTAATGGTATACCAAAAAATGGGTCACTATTCTTAAAGGACCGTTACTCATAAGGACCGCTATTCATAATTCACATTGAGGGTCATTACTCATAAGGACTGCTCTTCATTATACGTTATGAGGGTAGCTATTCACAATACGCAATGAGGGTCGCTATTCATGAAATAATTACAATATCGCTATTTCATTGATCCGAACCACATGATCCATTATATATTCCCCGTCAAACATTACTACAGTTATCGAACGGAAACCAGAGTTCACAATATTTGTTACGGACGGAAGTATGGGCGGACGGTAGAACGGACGGCAGTATGATGGCTGAATAGGGTTCAGGTTGTTACCCTTTCAGTTTGTATCGACCTAAGTTAACTGTAGTATTTGGTGCAAGTACAAAGTATGTGTCTTTCATTTTGTGATTTTAATGTGCTTACTTTGTATTGTTCATACAGTGCTAGAAGGCAAGATATGGTAAATTGTGGTCAGTATTACTTTGTTTTTTAGACATGTTTAATCAGTAGGATATATTGAACTGGTTTCGTTTTGTTATGCTACAAGGAAATAGCTTTGAAGGCATATATTGAGAAAATGCTCATTGAAGGTATTGTTGTATTGTAGGCCTGAGTTTTAAAGAAATTAGGTTGTTAAAAATATAGGTAATTTGTTGTATTTAATTTTAGAAGCAGCATAAATGATATTGATGAAACATGTTAAATTGGTTGAATAGGCTAAAGGTTTGATGTTGATATTGAAAGGATTGAAATATGTTTTAATGTATATCAGTATGATTGTATTGAGTTAATGATATTGTGAACATTTCCCTTAATCGTGTAGCATTTTTTAATGAAACGTCATATTTTTTAAAGATTTTTTTTTAGATAGTGACTTTATTGTTATTACTGTTAAATGGAAGGAAACCATAGGATATGTAGTTGGTAGCCTAAGCTTGGATAGTATAAACGCACAATGGCAATGTTGCTAATTTTGATAACCTGTTTGTTTTTCCTTCGTTAGATTAAGGTTATTTAGGTGTGCACAACAGGTTGTACAAACCAAAAGGAATGTTGTAATCGTTTTATGAAAATGTGAAAATGCTCAATGTTTGTAGAGCATTTATATTTATGTGTAGAATTTTTAAAAGGTGATATATAGCTGCATGTGGTTTAACTTAATAATAGCAAGAATGGAACAACGAACTTTGAATAATATGGTTTCCATTTCTTGCAATGTTATTAATGTAGGTGATTAGCTTTTTAGTTTAAGCTTATTATCTTTGGATTATACAATTCGAGATACGAACACTTAAATAATCTCTCGGATAAGACATCAAAACATTTATCCAGACAATTCTCAAGAAAGCGAAGATGCTGTATTATCGCGAACATGGAATTGCAAGCAAGGACTTCACATCGACACCACCACGGAAGGAACTTAGAGCGTTTTCGAGAGAAGGAATTAACTGTTTTGCGAACAGTTTCGAGAGAAGGAATGAACTGTTTTGCGAACAGTTTTTGAGAGAAGAAATGAACTGTTTTGCGAACAGTATCGATAGAAGGAATTAACTGTTTTGCGAACAGTTTTTGAAGGCAGGTTCTAACTGTTTTGCGAGCAGTTACAATGGAAGGATTCAACTGTTTGCGAACAGCTTTTAAATACAGTAATACTTAGTTCATTTAAACACAAAGTAATTTTATCCTGCTTTCTCAGATTAACATAAATGTATGCATTTGTTATGAGATTTTTTTTTGTGCTTTCTCTGTTACATAGCATACTTGATAAATGTTTATCCAGCTTCGTAATTTACATATTGTGCAGTTTCATGAGTGATGATTGTGTATTTTGCCTTTAGGAAAAGTGTACTTTAATTTGAATATGAAGCTTATTTTGTAGATTAACCAATGTTAATGTTATTTGTTACGAAATATGTATCTGCCTTTAATATGCTGTTATAGAAAACTACGGTTATATGTATATACATTGGTACAACAGTATAAATGGATGTTATTGATGTCATTGCATGAGTTGCATGGCAATTGTAAACATACAGGTCAAGATAACTAATGTTTAACTTGTTCTTAAATGTTAAAACTGATGATGAGGTTTTTTGAAAATGTTGTAAACTAGATTTATTGTTGATGCATACGTTTGTGATTTTAGAGAGTGCACAAGAACATATGTGATTATACAGATGACTGATTTTGAGTGTGAACGGGTTGTTCACTCATTTAGTAAGTACCAGGGTTACTCAGAGAAATTCCTTTGGTAACAGTGTAATTATAAGGGTATACTATACTGAAAATATAATGTCTTATTGTAAGCACCAATGCAGCATTCAAATCATTGTTGTAGTAGGATAGTCTTGTTTTACTATTATTAATACGTGTACATGCAACAAAAGAAGATTGTTTAAAGTACACACTTATTACTATTTATGAAGTTGTTTATTCAGACAAAGATGGGCAAAGGTTTTAGTGTATACAGATGATTTTACATATATACTTGCTTTATTTGATACAGTATAAATTCTTAACTTGAGATAGTTACGTCAATAATTGTTTAATTTTTTTAAATGTAAAATTTACAAGTAAATGTTTACTAAAATAGGGGGATAATTGTCATAAAATAATTATTGCTTTACTTGTATTCATGCTCGTCAAGTGGTTGTAGCCACCAAACCAGGTACGGGGAGAATCAAGCCCCTCGATTTTTGTTGTTGTTGTTATTGAGCTGTGAATAAACTCTCTCTGACTTGCGACCTTGAACAATGCCTCCTCTGCGTAATTTTTTACGTGACAGTTACTATATGCCCTCCGAATTCGTTGGCGAGGGGATAGGTACAATCAGTTTTCAGGAACTCTTTAATTTAAGGATTCTAGTAACTTTGTTGACAATTGCACAAAGTGATGAGTGATTAATAATGTGTGTATTGGTGTGATCTGGTATGTCCACACATTTGTAAACATTTCAAGTTAAATGGATGTTATATAACCTATAGCTGAGAAATGGGCAATAATGCAAAGTGATATGCACTATTATCATTGCACTTTGTACAAAGCTTAAATTATCCCGTAAACATCTCAAGACAAAATGGAAATATGCAAAACCGAAACTGGTCCCGTGTTTGTATTGTTAAAATAAATACGAGAAGGTCTGAGAGAACCACGAGAGTTCCAAGTAAGTTTTGAGGATTTTGGCAATATTACCAGGCGCGCCGGAAGCAGTTTTGGATTGGGGGGGGGGGGGGGGGCAAAGACCTAAGGAGGCTCACGATTTGTTTGTGTAGGGGCTCATGCCCAACCATACTCACAGGGTTGCCAGAGGTGAGAGTGAGACATTGTGAGGGAGCGAAGTGATTGAGCGGGGGGAGGGTGTGGGAGGGGGGTGTCCCCCTCCCACGGTAGGGAGCTTTTGCATTTTTGGATTTTAAATTGTGCAATCTGGTGCATACCTAGATCTGACAATCGGGCTTAAGATGGCCTTTGCGTCTGTCCCTCCCCGAGGGTGGGGGCGGCTCAACTTTATTACAATGAGAAGGTGTTGCTTTCTGTGTATATGTGTGTGGGGGGTGTCTGTGTGGGTGCGTGTGTGCAAGTGTATGTGCGTGTGTGTGTGTGTGTGTGTGTGTGTGTGTGTGTGTGTGTGTTTGTGTGTGTGGTTTGGCTTCAGCCGACCAAGTGTGTAAACTACCACAGGGTTAATAATAACAATGTAGAGATGGAGTCGGCCCCGTCGGTGGAGTTGCGGGATGTATTCGATGGTTACTTGGTTGGCTTGTGCGCGGGGTGGCCGGTGGTCGGTTGCGGGTACTCTCCCAAGCTGCATTTGCTGCCAGTGTTTGAAATTTTGTGTACTTTTTTTCTTCTTTTTTTTGGATTCATATTTGATTTTTCCAATCTTTCTCAATCGTAAATATTATGATCTTGTTAATTCAATAAAATATATAAATACAAAAAAAAAAAAAAAAAAAAAATATCTTTTACTTTTAGTGTCATTGCAATGCATGATGATTTCCCTTTAAAATTGTACATTATTTGCCATTTATTTCAAATCGGGGAATACGCAGTGCGTTTCAGAATGGAGGACGGTCAGAAGTCAAATGTCGCAAAATGGGCCGGAAGTATTCAGTTGGGAAATATGACTCTTGTGTCGTATTTTTTTATGTTCAAGTTGTATCGAAGATTGTAGCGTGTTCAAATGATTGACACTTATAAAATTTGGTATAATTTTAAAGTCCATGTGTCTATCTTTTCAATACGATTATGTCCGAAACAATTTTATTAACAGGTTAAGTATGGAACAGCTGAATATGGGGGAGGGCCGAAAGTGAAATGTTGCAAAATGCATTTCATTTTGTGAAATTGAAGGCTTTGCATCGAAAAACGACTATTGGAGGAGATGTTTTGGGGTTTTACATTGCTTAATCATCAGTAAATTTAGCAACATTGGAAAGCATGTTTATTTGTCCTTAAAATTATGTCTAACCTGTAATAATTATGATATTGGGGTGTGTGCAGTAAAACCGGATATGGGGGTATATTAATGCTATGAATTTAAGACCGTGGCTTCTTGTTTCAAGATTACGGTAAGATATTGTTGTATTAATCATAACTCTATCATCATTACGTTTTGCACTATCGGAAAGCTCGTTAATTTATCTTTAATTTGATATCTCATTTGCAATGATTATGCTGAATGTGATTGCGCAGTATAGGAAACAAACTTGATGTATTGAAAATGCATCAAATTTTTCTAAACGTACGCAAACTGGCCAGAACTGGCATATTAGCGCCCTCTTTGACCGTGTAGGTATGCCCTTATTACCACATATCAAACGGTAGAACATCGACCTTGCACCGTGGCATTTTGAGCCCCATACATTTAAAGGTACTACAAACACCTCAATCACATAACCACTATGAATGGGGCATTATTTTATTGACACGCTTCAACATGATGTTGAATTTCATAATGATTATGTAAAGTTAAGTACTAAGATATCCCCACAAAAAGTCGTTTTGGGATGCAACGCCTTCAATTTCACACAATCAAATGCATTTTGTTTACATTTTGCTGTCGATTCTCCCCAATATTCACCTTAATTGTACCTACCCGGCTTTCATAATCATTGCAAGTGATGTGTCATTGGAAAGATAATTAAACGGGCTTTTGTCTGATACCATATTCAACAGTATCTTTTTATTTTCAAGATATTCATCGTTGAAAGAATTTGAACTTGAGAAAGACCGTGATTTGGGTGTCAGACCTTCCAACTGAAGTTTGTTGGCGCATTTTGTGACATTTAACTTCTGACATTCCCCCATTCTCAGCTATACTGCGCATACCTCGTGCTCGTGATGCTTTCGAATTTGGTATCATTTTAAAGAGGTATACACACTCTTTCAAGTGAGACCAAATATAGCCATTATGATTTCATAAGAAAATAGATATAATCGATCAAACTTGAGTTTCCGAACTTTTTTTGAGGGGTTTATATTCAAAATTATTATTGAGCGATGTACCTTGACACTACGTTGTAAATTGTTCTACTTCCTTGCAATACGGTGAGCTACGCACCGTTTCGTAAAATGTGTCTTCTAACTGAAGTTGTGTTTCTTAATGGGATCTAGTATCCGGGTGGGCATGTGCAAAAAGTGAATGGTTATTAAAATATCTCAATTTATGATATGATAGCCTATATTCTAATTAGATATACAATATATTGTGTGAACAGTCACGTGAATCGTGGTTATATGGCAGAGTAAGGAGAAGAAATGCATTTTTTACACGGTTATGACTACATACCGGATAGTTCGAAATTTGTACACTTCAATCGTTAATATTTTTTCAACGGAAGGGTATCTTAAAAAACCTCAATCTGTTCCATGCGTCTATTGCTGTAAATACGGATACAAGAAGGTATGAACAAAACATTATATTTCTACCTAAGTTGTTTTTTAATTTGGACAATGTAACTACCTCCCTTGAACAATATGCATATTTAAAAAAAATTAAATAACTGACAAACTATTTTGGAATCATCTAAATAAACGGACAATAAAATACCAATAACGGGGTTACTGATAGTCTCGTTTTCCGTTTGTTTCCTTGTTCTCATTTTACCTGAATGTAAACATCTGACACCAACGTCCTGGCTGTGCATGCAGTTATGGGCGCCAAGCCCAGCATGTGTACAATCAAATATGGTTGACTCTGTCCCAGTACAATCAACATCATCCAGTAGAATGTCTCCTGTTCCTTGGCCAAATGCTGCGCCTCCCAGTGCGGCCTCAGCATTTGGGAAACCAAGACTTCTGCAGACAACATTCGCATCCTGGATATCCCAATCATCATCACAGACAGTTCCCCAGGTTCCGTTGTAATATACCTCCACACGACCCTCATTGATAGTATCCCCATTGAGAAGGCGTGCTGCAATATGATTTTATAAATATGAATACATTATTGAAACGAAGCAGCATAAAGCGTTATACATTAGTATGGAAGTACAATAAATTAATAAACAAATCTTTCTTAGAACAAAGAACACATCTCTGTCATATATTTTGAATGCCTTTTCTGAACTTTTGTTTAGTTTAGATTAATATGCTAATAGCCGTAAATACTATATTAAAATTGGTCCCGACATCAAATTAATATGACGGTCACTTGTAATTTTCAGTGGCAATTCAAATAATGGCTTTGTTTTAAGCAATGCCTTGAATAAAATTGTCCTCTAAATTTCTGGAATATTGAAGGAAAGGATATTTCAGTGTAATATTAATGTACTTTAGTAATTTACAAAGCCATCAAAACATCCAATACTATGTAAGCGCTACTCAATATTATCACCTAGTCATAAAACGTATTAATGTAATTGCCAGCCTGCACATCTTGTGGGCACCTTCCCCATTAATTCTCCTGTGCGAGCTTTCCTTCTAGGCGGCTCATGGCCTTGGACATTGGGAATATTCCTTCTTACAATGGGTGATTTCAAGTATGGTGTTGGGGTTAGTGTTAGTGTTGAGGATGAAAAACTGCCTCTAATCTGAGCTAAACACCAGCTTCCAGATTAAGAGGTCTTGGAGGTCACGAACTTTCCGAAAACGATCATACCAAATCGGTACAAACCCTGATATCGATATCAGGATCGATAGTGTTAGTCAACACCAGACAAATATCACCAGAACCCCTTTAAAATGGTGACGAAAACTTTCATATGCTTACGAATTATAGAGCAAATCGTAATAAAGACTTACCACATGCATGCATTAAATACCATAATTAGAAGAAAATATTCAAACCATTCACTTGATCGATACGATGTTAGTGGATATTCCCTATTTTTCGTGGAATTCGTAACTAAACTCGCAAGAAATGTGCGTGACTCTCTTTAAAAAATTGAATGCCCGCCGCGCGCAGAGACACATCGCTAGCGCTAGCGGTTTGCATAGCCGACGATGAAGGCATAACTCGCAGTGGCATCACGGTACAAGTTCCGAGTGAATACCGATAGTACGTGACATGTTATATAGTTTGATTAAATCTGTCACGTGATCATTAGGGATTCTGTGGCGGAGTGGGTAAAGCCGGTCGCACGTGTATCACGTAATAAATTAATTGTTAGAAGTGGGTTCGAGTCCCCGATGTGGTAACTTTTTTTTGTTGTTGCCATTATTAAAAACAAATCTCGTAGAGCTTTGAACTTAATTACAAGTTTTTTTATAACATGTCAAAGATGTACAAACAATTGTCAGTGTATACATTACGTACAGGGTCCTCTAGAGTAGTGTGGGTTGGGGGGGGGGGGGGATAATCATCATGAATCACGATGTTTCAAATATAAACTGATGACAACAAGATTCTGATCTTTCTCATTCTCAACATCGAACTGAAAAGGTGTAAACTAAGTATTTTGAAAGTAGCAGTCATTCATAGGCTTTTTTAAAACATGGGAGCTAGAACGTATAAGGCCTATTTATCAAAACATTCTGGTTTCGAAAATAATTAGCTGCCTGAAAAGGGGGTAACAATTTTGCAAGAATCACAGGAATTAACCACCTCTGTATGATATTGTACATGTGGCTCGACAAGGCTGGGGGCCATTATTCCCCCCCCCCCCCCCCACCTCCGAGATTTGTTTTATTGCTCCAAACCGTAAAGCTCGGACCTACCGTTACTAAATCACGTTACGAAATCCCGAAAATCGCTCAATTTCGTGATGTGTGTACAAAACAACTGGCCAATATAAGTTTTCGTTCAAAATATATACATCGTTGGTTTGGTCTGGTTTACATTTGTAGTGTTTGTTTTGGTGTTCAAAAAGTTAAATTATAGTTAGAAATGAAACAAACAACACAAACAATACAAATGCAGAAGTATAAAAACAAAGAAATAATTATGTACATAAAATAATTCATTATAAAAACAATAAAACACATAAGGAAGAAACTGGCTATTCTAATTTGTTTTAATGAATTATTATTCTATTCCAAAATAATGGTCTAAATAATTTATGTAGTAAAAAATGTGAATATCAGATTTATGGGTAAAATATGAATTGTATGACCTTATTTGCGTAAATTACTATAGATATTCAAATTAATACATTCATACAAAAATAAGATTTTCATTGCGTTTCATAAACTTCACTTAAGTAAAATTTCACAAATTATCTAGGCTGATACCCTTTTTACATGCTTAGACAAACGAAAACACCACCATTTCAGTTCAGAATTGTGATTTTAATGCCCACCTAGCAACAGTAACACTAACACCAGCTCGATCTGTACTTGAAATGACTTTCATTTCGATCCCTATGGAAGTTGTTATCTCTATGGAGTTTTGCGTATACATGCTCAACACTAACACTACTGGGCAGATTAGCAGACGACGCTAAACACCAGCAACCACGTGGCACTGCCGGAAGTACGAGGTCAAACCTCTAACACCAACTCATTTCAAGTACGGTGTTAAGGCTGCAGTTAGTGTTTAATAAACACTAACACTAGCTCAACACCATCTACGATAGTATATTGCCATATCAATAAACACCGCCTGTCGGAAACGGAAGTTTGTACAACGGTGAAATCAGAGGTTAACACCATCCTAACCCTAAGTCATTTCAAGTATGGTGTTTAAGCCCGATTTAGTGTTTAATAAACACTAACACCAGGTTTAAACACCATACTTGAAATCACCCAATGCCGTTCACCTCCCACTGGGTCCCAAATCAAAAATACGTCTGGTTTGAGAATAATAAAAGTAGACAAATGTCTTGCTTAACTATTAATCTTGCCACACTGAAAGGCATAAATACACGTGATTAAAGGGACCTAGTAACATTGTCCAAATCCTCAAAATAAAATTGTAATTCTAGCGGTTCCCTCATACCTTGTTGTACCAATAAAATCATGGGACAGGTTTCTGTTTTTTTCAAATTTCCCTTTCGTTACAAAGATATGTACGATCGAAGTATTCAGATAAGAAAAACTCCGGTGGAGTTTTTCTTACTGTGTACAAAGTGAGTGCAGTGAGTTAGTGACTATCACTTTGCATTTTCGCTCATTACTTGGCCATGCAAAGTCCATTTGACTTGAAATTTTCACACAATACCCTGTGGACATATGAGAAAACAACAATATACATTGCATCAACCATTCATCACTTTTTGCACATGTCAACAAAGTTACTAGATCCCTTTAATTGTCAAAGTATAGTCGGTAATGTTCACCTGTATAAGTACATCTGACACCAACATCTTCTGCGTGAGAGCAATGATGGATATAAAGACCTGGATGTTTGCAGTCTAAGATGTTCGACTCAGACCCAGTACATTCAACACTCCCCAGCAGAATGTCTCCGGCGCCTTGTCCAAATGGTGCTCTATACCATGTGACCTCGGCAGATGGGAAACCAAGGCTTCTGCAGACAACGTTTGCATCATCCATTCCCCAGCCGTCACCACAGACAGTCCCCCAGGCTCCGTTGTAGAACAACTCTACTCGACCTTCATAGCTTCTTGAACCACCTGCAAGACGAACTGTAGACACATAATACGTAATACATCTATTTTGAAACTTGATTATGGGGTCACACAAAGCGAAGAACGACACCTGCTTAATTATAATATCATAACCGCCATATGTGAAGCCTGGTGGCGTCATTTCATATTCAAATGTGTAACACATGCTCGTTCTGGTGGTGAAAGTTGCCCTACATTTGTGGCGTTTTAAGTACATTTTCTGCATTTTTAGTACAGATCAAACAAAATACCTTTTAAAATATTTCAAGTACAAATACAGATACAATATCTGGCCGTTCAAAAGAAGGTAACATATTTTTCAAATTTCGTGAAAATTTAAATAATGAAATAATTATGAACAATTTTTACTCCTCTTCACAAGCATAGTCACGAAAGATATACCTATCCATCTATTTTCGATTTTCACATTCTTTCATTTCATTTCGTATCACTTCGCTTTTAATTTCATTTATTTTATTTATTCCGTTAGATTAATTTTAGTAAAAAAAAAAAAAATATTTATACTCAAAGGGAGTATTGAAGAAAGTATCATGAATCCAAATGAAAGCAACATAATTGTTCCGATCCATGTGCGTTATGCTCGTAATAAAGCGCGAGACGACGCATTTGTGGAAATGGTTCTGATTTGAAGCAGGCGTATCAAATCAAGGTATTGATCGATAATTCGTTTTTCAATTTGAAAACGAAAAAACAAAAATTAAAATTCGACCAGAATCCATTTTTTTTTTGCGTTTTTCAAAATGTAAAAACGACCAGAATCCAATACCCATTTTCCAATAGAAAAACAAAATATAAAAAAAACGCATAATGGCGAGTGTTTCGTATTTCAGAATTCAGAAACCCGAATGCGTTCATGCGTTAATTTTCCGTGCGATCTGCAGTGCACTTTTGTAAATCTTTCCCCCATATATCGCGTAACCTGTACGCTCGGTGAATCATGATATAAAGGAGTATAATGTATCACCTCCTTGGATGTAGGGGTTTATTTTAATATGAACAGAGAATGCGACTTTTGTCGGGAAGGAAGAAAGGGGGATGGCATAATAATTTTGTATGGATGGCTAGGATGACTTTATCCCTAGCCATCCCTACATCATTATTATGCCCTCCTTCTCCCCTCCAGACAATAGTCCGATTCTCTATTCATATAAAATTAAAACCCTAAAACAAAGTAGATAACAAATACTCCTTTATAATTATAAGCCTACCCGTATCCAGCATCCCCCCTTGACTTTACCCCTAGCCATCCATAAACCCTCATTATGCCCCCTCCCCTTCTCCCCTCCCAACACTTGTCCCGTTCTCTGTTCAAATTAAATTAAACCCCTAAAATCAAGAAGGTAACATATAATACTCCTTTAATATCCACGTGTCCAGCCACCCCCCCCCCCTCCTCCCCCTCGGCTACCCCTAGCCCTTCATAAAACATTATTATGCTCTCCCCCTTTCTCCCTTCCCGACAATAATCGCATTCTCTGTTCATATTAAAATAAACCCCTACTAGTAGAGCAGATAAGTGTAATAATCGTTCAAAGTTTGATACAAGCAACATACTCCGTATGCAGACTACCTTAGGGACACTTTTGAGAAAATAACATTTAGACAAACAAAATTCGAACATGGCGGCCATTTTCCAAGATGGCCGCCAAAAAGCTACTTTTTGATATAAAAATTGACTGAGTTGGCCAATTTTAATAAACTTGGTGTCGTTTTATATGTTTATTGACATGCTGAACACGATGGTAATACATACGGACCGATATGATGGCCAAAATCCAAGATGGCCGCCATTTTTCCAAGATGGCCCGCCAAAAAGCTACTTTTTGATATAAAAATTGACTGAGTTGGCCGGTTTTGATAATCTCGGTGTTGATTTATATGTTTCTTGATATGCTAAAAACGATGGTGATATAATACGGACCCATTTGATGGCAAAAATCCAAGATGGCAGCCATTTATTCAAGATGGTCGCCAAAAGCTCCTTTTTTATATAAAAATTGACCGAGTTGGCTGATTGTAATAATCTTATTAGTGTCAATTTAAATGTTAATTATGTTTAAAACGATTGTAATTCAAACGGACCAATATAATGGAGAAAATCCAAGATGCCTGCCACAGACATATAAAATGGCAAAAATCCAACATGGCGGCCATTTATCAAGGCGGTTGTCAAAAAGCATTTTACAATTTTTCAACTGACTGAGTTGGCTGATTCTAATAAGCTTTGTACTGATTAAAAGTTTGTTTTGATGAGCTGAAAACTATTTTCATACAAATGGATCTAAATAATGGTAGAATCGAACATGGCGGCCATTTTTCAAGATAAAGGGGATAAAGGAAGAATTAGCCATCTCTCTCTAGGGAAATCATGATTTCACTTGTTCATGTTTCGGTAAAGGCTGCTACCTTATAGGAAATATTGCCCTAAATCTTTGTTTGCCACCCCTCTCATCATTGGCAGTACTTTGGTTATGCCTCTGGACTTTTGAGATGAGGGTCCTTATACATTTTTTGTTCACTAATATTTTTAAAACGATTGTGCTACGCACAAACCAGCTACGATGACGTGCATCGTCCCATCCCCAATTTTGGTTAAATGCTGCCTATGCCCTGAACCTGTGTATATCAGCAGAAAATCAATCAGTTGCAAAAACAAATTTCAACGTGTTTGGAGTCCATTTTTCATAGAATAAATTATTTCCCCCACATCCCGGTTAGCATGTACAAATCTCCACCACCACCCTCCCAGCCCCCATTAGGCTCATTGCCTGAGACTGGCAACGCCATGGTCCTTTTTACGACATATACCCAAACATATCTTGTAAGAGTTTGGTCTGTTATTTGCTTCTCTGTAATGATTCAGTTTGGGTTGTAAGTATAATTTATTACACATTGACTCGGAAACTAGCCACCCAGCTATCACCTATATGGATCCAGGTATGTCAGTCTCTAAAACATGTCATATCCCACTCCAGGCTCATCATTTCCTCGAGTATGATGACCATTCAGGGTGTAAAGATAAACCTGCTAATTTGACCAACCACCATGAGCAAGTAAGGCAAACTAAGTCCCACTTTAATAAGAGAATGGGCAAGCAATTGAACGTATCCCAGGAAATGGATGAACCTCTAAAAGAAAGTAATTTGCAAAACACTAACGATCTATAATGCACCTCATTTGATGTTGCTAAACTATTATATTTGCACTGATATGTACATTACATATCATGCTTCAGGAATGGTTCAAAGGCATGAGTAAGGGGGTGGATATGCAGACAGCATAACAAGGTTCTTTATATATATCATACGTCCTAGACACTAGATTTAATAAATGTTATGGAAATCTATTTTTCGAAACTTTTGGGATATAAAAAATGTTGCCTTTTATTTGAAATAGCAATATTTTGGACCACGGTTCCATGAAAAGATAAAGGCTGA
Organism: Echinarachnius parma; assembly: GCA_037951105.1. Taxonomy (NCBI): domain Eukaryota; kingdom Metazoa; phylum Echinodermata; class Echinoidea; order Clypeasteroida; family Echinarachniidae; genus Echinarachnius; species Echinarachnius parma. The sequence continues at coordinate 22,666 of JBAMJV010009984.1, read as the reverse complement.
CATTATCAAAAGGAGGAATGGCCGGTGTGACCAGTGTTGGTGTCCATCTATACAATGTGGCATATTGAATAGTAACGTGTGATACTGTAACAGTAATATTATACCCCTATTACCCAAAGCTGATAATAAGGAAGCTGCAAAAATCTCTACAGTTGTGTTTGGTATATAGAGCGGTCCATGGCGTAGCCAGTATTAAGCCGTATGCCAACTGAGAAGGGGTCGGAAGGTAGTTTAATCTGAACATGTGAATTGATCTGGGTGTATAAAATGCTGTGTTATGCATACTGTACATGAACTCCCAATACATTATTAATGATTAAAATCGTATTATTCTCTTAATAAACATGTTAGGCATATATTCAGGAGGCCAGGGGTTTGGACGGACCAGGATGAGGTAAAGAGATCAGTCCGGGATAGGAAATATCAATAAAGGAGTAGCCTATCAAAAAATCAAAAACAAAAGAATTCATTACATAAAGAGGGGTTATATCCGAGGGGTGGGGGGAGGGGGGGGGGGAGGGGGGGGCACTCAAATATTTTGACGGGGTGTGCCTCACGGAACTCTGATATGGGGGTCTTAAGAGCTGACTACAAGCAACACATATAGGGTCTTTGGACCTTGAGAGTGGCAATCGGGTGTAAAAACGAGGATTTTGTAAGCGGCACGTACCCGTCTTACGTTATACATGAGTGCCCCCCCCCCCCCCCCCCTGTGGGTTAAAAAGCCATATATCCCTAGATACGCCATTGTTTAGGTCCTTGTGTAACACAAATGTTTTCAGCACATCAAGAAACATCAAAAGACACCGGGAATATCAAAATCGATCAACCCAGTCAATTTGTATATATCAAAAGTAGATTTTTGACGGTTACATTGTAAAAGGGCGGCTATTGGGGATTTTAGCCATTAAATTAGTTAAATGTATCACAATCGTTTCCAGCATTCCAAGAAACAAAGTTCGACACCAAGATTATTAAATTGGCAAAATCGTTAATTTTTTACAACAAAAATTAGTTTGGGGTCGGCCATCGTGGAAAATGGCTGCCATGTCGATGTTTCGCCATCATATGGGTCCGTATGTGTCATTATCGGTTTAGCATATCAGTACACATCGAAATTGACACCAAAATAAATAAAATCGACGAACTCAGTCAATTTTTATATCAAAAAGTGGCTTTTTGGCGGCCATCTTGGAAAATGGCCGCCATCTTGGATTTTTGAATGTCTAAATGTTTTTTTCTAAAAAGTGTCCCTAAGGTAGTCTGCATACGGAGTATGTTACTTGTATCAAACTTTGAACGATTCCCATGATATTTTACACTTATCTGCTCTACTATACATCCAAGGAGGTAATACATTATACTCCTTTATATCCAGATTCACCTATTATATTACAAAAAGTCTAGAAAATAGTCTAAGTGCACTGCAGATCGCACGGAAAATGAACACATGAACGCATTTCGGGGTTCTGAATTCTGAAATGCGAAACACTCGCCATTATGCGTTTTTCAATATTTCGTTTTTCTATTTGAAAATGGATATTGGATTCTGGTCGTGTTTCCATTTTGAAAAACGCAAACAAAAATAGATTCTGGTCGAATTTTCATTTTTGTTTTTTTCGTTTTCAAATTGAAAAACGAATTATCCATCAGTACCTTGATTGTATCACATGCTTCACAATATCTTCGCCCATGCGCGTTTGGTAGAAGTTGACCCGTCATCTATTTATGCAGGCGTCAATTTGAAGCCTGGACCCACCCTCCTCAGGTCATCACCTCTCTTCACCTGAGCCAATTATTTGAAGGTCAGGATTTTGCCACTGAGGTATACTGGAGTCAAAGTTCGCACGATCCTTGCTGAGGGACGTGTGACTCGAAAAACACAAGAACAAACGAATGGGTGCAAGTGGAACAACGGAGATTAACCGAAACTCGTATCAACACAGCAGGCAACCGGTGGAACCGAGTGAATTAATCTCCCCTGTAAAAACAGTGTGAGATCTCCATCCAGCACATCAGGTCGTGCATTTTGACCAAACGATCGTGCATTATACGAGCTCGGTTTATCTTACCCAGAACGGGTATACAGCAGTCCGCGAATTTGGCACCCTGAAAACATTACAGAAGAGCAGATTGTTGGGTTACTAGCTGCCCTCCTTTTGGAACTCTAACTCCAGTGTGGATCCATTTCAAAAGATGTTCTGTTATAATACTGTCTCCTCTTCGTTTTGCATAGGCATAACAAGCGCAGGCAAACAACCTGTGTCTGGACATGAACTTGGGTCTCATGATAGTTGTGTATACCTTAGGTGAAGTAAATAGTGTGCCAGTCCTATAATTAGAGGCCGCCGGAGGTGCGTACATAGATAAAGTAGTTTTCCTAATTTTACCTGAATATAAACATCTGACACCAACATCCTTGCTATGGTCACAGTTGTGGACTCCAAGCCCAGCATGTGCACAATCCAAGATGGATGTCTCTGTCCCGGTACACATAACATCACCAAGTTGAATGTCTCCAGTGCCTGGACTAACTTCCTCGGTACTCAGTGTCGCCTCCGCAGCCATGAAACCAAGACTTCTGCAAACAACGTTCGCATCATGGATATCCCAGTTATCATCACAGACAGTTCCCCATGTTCCGTTGGAGAAGATCTCAACTCGTCCCTCATTCAGACCATCTCCACCTTCAAGCCGAACTATCAGAGAGAAAAAGGTTCATCCTTTAAAATATTACTGAATACTGGGTTGCAAAACACTTTGTTCTACATGTATACCGCATGTATATTGCAATAATATTCTGCATCATCAAAAATTACTCATTGAATATCTTGAAGGGTTATTATAATTCGGATTCCACCACTTCCTAATTGAACCACACCTGGAAATCATGCTGACCATTAAGTAAACAGGTAGGCACACAGAAAATACATAAACTATTTTATTCATACGGGATGGACCCCTAACGGAACAATATTTTTTTTTCAAATATCATGACAAACTGATCGGGCTCCTCACTGGAGGGCTGGAACGGTTGGTTTCACGGGAATCAATCACTTCCCATTTTTACTGACACATTCAAGTGAGGATATGTTTGTATCGGTCTTAACGAAGGGATGATCATGGTGATAGGTGCCATAGCATTTACGTAGCCTTTCCAATCTATACTTACTAATGTATAATCAATGTTGTAACCTTTCATACATCCCTGATAGCAAAATTGGTAAAAATGAAGATTTTGCACCCGCGTTTCACGACATATAGACGTCATATTTTGACGTGATAACGTCATAAAAAAGACGTCGTATTGACACCATATTTTGAAACGAATTTTACATTATTTATAGTTAAACAAATTGAAACAGGCTATGTCTGCCAATTCAATACTTATCTAACATCTAACACCTAATCCTATTCCTAAATCCTAAACATATCATATAACCTACGTCTACCACCATACAGATCAGTTGTGGTATAGGTTCCGTATCCCGCTTCTTAGTATGTGAGATTTAAAGGGTGACTAAATTAAAAACACATGTTGACTTTGGTTGATCTATAATAATAAATACATCACATATCTATTGACATATTTGTCATATTTTTAATATTATTTTTTAATATTATTTTTGTTCTACTTGCTAAGATCCACCCATAAAAAAACCCTCCTCCATTGACTTTTCTGACATCACAATACCATTCAACCATCGATCAGCTAGATAAACATAAACAAAATATATGTTCTCACCCACTGAGTATCTTATTACATTAGCATTGGATGTTTTCATTGAAACCCTTCTTTTCATGGTGAGTGGGCATTGTGTAAAACATACAATGCCATTGTAAACAGTGGTCAGTTGACATACCAATGTCTTTTGTTCATCTAGCTGACTGATGGTTGAATGGTATTATGATGTCACAGAAATCAATATCTTCTGGTGGGTTTTTTTTAGGGCTGAAGCTTAGCAGGTAGAAAAAAAGTAATATAAAACATAATATTAAAAATATGACAAAAATGTACATCAAATAGTCAAAAGATATGTGATGTATTCATTATTATAGATCAACCAAAGTCAACATGCGTTTTTAATTTAGTCAACCTTTAAATGGTTAGTATTGAATGGTTAATATTTCAAAGAGTTGAAGCCTAAATAATTAACTTGCAAATCATGTTGAAAATATTACAAACAGGTTGGTATTTATATTAGTTTTAATATCTGCAAAAACAAGATCATAATAACAATGTTTTCAATGCAAATAGTTATACAAATTTGAATTTTACTTTGCACTCTAATGCTCTATGACTGCGATTGTTTATAATCGATCATGAATGAAACCTGTATCCATTAGACCTGAAGACGTTAATCATAAGTCCTATTTTCTTCTGTTATTCATGTTCTAAAATGTTTCTTTCGAAAATTTAGCAATATTACCAACTTGGGATCATTGGGTTATTTCCACTTTGATACGATCGTTTATAATCGATCATGAATTATTCCTGTAGGCGATCCTATATGTTGTAGACGTTCATAAGTCCAATATTTGTTTGTTTGTTTTTACTCATGTTCTAAAGGGATTCTTTAGGAAATCTAGCAATATTACCACCCTGGCATCATTGGGTTATTTCCACTTTGATACTATCGTTTATAATCGATCATGAATTATTCCTGTACGCGATAATAATGTAGACAGTCCAATATTTGTTTGTTTTTTCTGATGTGCTAAAAGGTTTCTTTAGATAATTCAGCAATGTTACTACCTTGGCAACATTGAAAATTTGTTGTATTAGCATTATACAGATAATCAGCTAAATTGCATATTTGTTATACTAGGACAGAGGTAAGTTTTTACCTAGCACAAATGTGATGAAATAAATTATGTAAGGGAATCTTTGAGTGGGGAATTCATTCTTGGTACTCATTTGCACATGGTAAAACCCTGAAATCAAAGATGACTGCCACTCATTGCGTAGTAGTAATGATAGCAGACTGTCGTCTTTATGACCACTTAATATGGTCGTTAACTGGTAAAGACCATTCTTGACTTGATAATTTGTGTTGTAAGGAATACGTAAAAACGACGTCATTATTACGTCTTTCGAAGACCATTTTTTCACTATTTATTTTTGTCATAAGGACGTCGTATAAAATGACGTCTTTATGATGTCTTTTCAAGACGATTTTTGCCATTAAGGTTTATGTCGTATGCACGACAATATTAAGACGTAATTATGACGTCTTTACAAGACTAGTTTTTGCCATCATGTTTTGTCATATGAACGGCCTCATTACGACGTCATTGTGACGTCATTGTGACGTCTTTTAAAAACCATTTTTCCAATTATTTTTTGTCGTATAGACGACGTTATGACAACGTGATTATGACGTCTTTCAAAGACTATTTAAAACAATTTTTTTGGCGTATGGACGACCTTTTTACGACGTCATTATGACGTCTTTCAAAGGCTAGTTTTCACATGCTTTGTTTTTCGTATTGGTGACATGATTACGACGTCATTATTACGTCTTTCAATTACCCATTTTCACTATTTATTTTTGTCATAAGGACGTCTTTATGATGTCTTTTCAAGACGATTTTTGCCATTAAAGGGGACCACCAGGCAAAGGACAACAGATTATTATATGTTTTGGTACCGTTCTGTGATATCAAATAGATACCCAACATTTTGCAAAGGGTTGTGTAATTCATAAACAAAGCAATTAATTTCCACCACTTACGGAACCACTGCTATTTCCTGGTTCCATACGGGCCAAGCATTTGCGAGTGCGCCAATGCTTTCACGCGTACGTCAATAGATTCCCGGATGATTCATTCGCTCTACACAGTGCGCTCTGGCTCTGCACGCATATAGTCTACGCAATTCAGACCGCATGAACGCATGGTTGAGATTGGTGATGCGTTTTCCAATTATATATTTTTTCTGAAAACATATTTTTGTGAACTAGTTGAAGGAATGGAATACTAAAGATGGTACCTTTCTATAATAAGAATAATTATTGTTGGGTGGTGGTACCCTTTAAGGTTTATGTCATACGGACGACGGTATTACGACGTCATTATGACGTCTTTACAAGACTAGTTTTGACATAATTTGTATGTCGTATGAACGACCTCATTACGACATCATTGTTACGTCTTTTAAATACTATTTTTTTTTAATTATTGGCGTATAGACGACCTTTTTACGACGTCATTATGACGTATATGACTAGTTTTCACTAGCTTTGTTTGTCGTATGGGTGACATAATTACGACGACATTATTACGTCTTAAAAATACAATTTCGCTATGATAATTTGTGTCGTACGGACAGCAATATTATGACGTCATTAATACATTTTCGAAAGCCTTACTTTTCGGTGCTTCGCTTTTCTTTTTTGTCGTATGGACGACCTTATTACGACGTCATTATGAAATCATCCAAAGACTAGTTTGTCCAATTAGTTTGTGTCCTATTATATGGATGACGTTATTACAACATCACTATGATGTCTTTCAAATACTTATTTTCACTTGTATCATTTTTGTCGTATGGATGACATGATTACGACGTCTTTATGACATCTGAAAAAGACCTTTTTTGCCATGACAATTTGAGTCGTATGGACGACAATATTATGACGTCATTAAGAATTCTTTAAAAGACAAGTTATTCGCTATCATTTCTGTTGTATGGATTACATTATATCTGGTTTTCTTCACATATGCAGGAGTGTTGTGTTTTGTGATAAGTGTTGTCTCTTTTCTTTACAGTTAGGCGTTATACAGTATATTATTTATTTTAGTATCTTTATTTACTCTATTCACTGCATATTTGTTATAATTTATTATTTTTTTTGTGTAGTATGTTCATTTATTGTAAAATTATAATTGTATTGTAAAATCAGAAATGAAACAAACCATATAAATAGAAGATTGAACACATATTTCCTAGAATGGGTTCTCTGGAGATCGAGCGGCCATCTTTGATCTGAGAAGGTTGTCATGGTGATATATGAAGTAATTAAAGGTGTTTCGCTGAGCGAAAGTGTGAAGTTTTAATTTTGTTTGACTAGTGGAAGGTACCATAGTTGTTACGTATTTATTTGCGGGAAATTGTAAAAAGTAAAAGTAGACGCCAACTTTAGGTCAGACGAAATACGGGTGCCGTTAGTCTCGGTACATCTCGGCACAGAGCTAAAAGTATAGTGTTCTTGTGTCAAATTTGAGTTTAGTTGACTGTCAAGAGGATCGTCAAGATGATGTCATTTAGTGTAGTTCCTGCCACAGCAATTGAATTATAACTATGATCAACCAAGAGCAAGGCTGTAATAAAGGATGAGATCATAAATCCAATTGAGCAGGTCTCACCGAGTCTTCCTTCGTCGCGCCAAAAGGGATAGTTGAGTTCTGGTAAGGAGAGTACAGTTTTTGTGAAACTGAATTTTAGTAACCAAAACCTGCATCATTACATTACAAACTCATAGTTATAACTAGAAAGGAACACAACATTACAAATGACGTAGTAAAGATCATGTTATCATTAAAAAAGAACCGTTAAAACGTAAGAGGGCGCTCTCTAGACACTCATCGGTTTCAACCATTTTGAATAAAATATTGTGCATGTGATGCTTTGTTGAAATAGTGATTAGATAGAGAAATAACCAACAACTATTTAAATACCTATTTTGTAACTTTTTGAAAAGAGGAAGCATTTAAAAAAAAAATGTAACGGCTGGTTCAAAATTCTCTAATAAACCTGGGGCCCCTGGTTTATTACAAATTGTTATATTTATGGATATTTCAGCCGTCTCTGAACCGATTTTGATCAAACAAAGATGATTTTATTATTTAAATATTATGCTCTTTCAAATGTTACACTCAGTTTTTCATTACCTCACAAAAAAAAAAGTAGTCTAGCGCCCTCTCTACCAAAACTCAACTATCCCTTTAAGTACATGTATCAGAAATTATTTGTTGCCCCCAAAACCTAGGAAAAATAGTATGCTACCCATTATTTGAACGTACTGGGTTCACAATAATATAATGTAGGTTTTCCCGCTCAATTTTGCGATTGTGTCATTCGAATTAGTGATAAAAGGAGCAAACGAATTCGCGCGATTTGCGATCGCCGTGTCAAAGCAGCATTCGAATTCGTAAATAGTCGTTCAAAATCACGTAGGAGCAAGTGAATTTGCACAAAGAGCATACCTTTTCATCAATGGTCATTCGAATTCGCGAAAGGGCAGTTGACAGTTGGCTGCACATTGGCGAATTCGAATGCCCATAAATGAACTTCTGTGTCTATTCACGAAAGCTTACGCGTATGCGTGAGTTCGCTTGCACTTATTCGGAATTTGGAAGACCGATACCAACGATTACGCGGTAATGCGTGAATTTGAATGACCCTAAATGAATTCGATTGAAAAAAGTGTAAAATTGAGCGGGAAAACCTATACTTATGGGATATGCAAATAATTAGTCTAAAATTACCTTATTATATGTATGTTCATTACATGCATTGTCCAATGTTTCAATGGTGGCAACCAAGCTTAAATATATTCAATACATAGGCCTACATTTATTTAGATCATTACTTGATTTATTCACTCATACAAATATAAAAACAATCTTGGTGGGTATGGTCCCTAAGTGAAGCAGCCACTTCAAAATAAACACATACAAAATAAAATACAACTAGTAAACAAAACAAAACAAAAATGGAGTAGGAGTAAAATGGGGGAGAACTGAGATTATACATGTATAAAGGGTGTCTTTGTTTAATTATGTATGAATGTAAAGATGAAGCGCTCTCTAAACATGGGGTGGGAGGGAATTCCAAAGTTTTGGACCTGCAAAAGAGACTGCTCTTTGTGAGACTACTGTTATTGAAAATTAATATGATAATCATTACTACTACGCAATGAGTGGCAGTCATCTTTGATTTCAGGGTTTTACCATGTGCAAATGAGTACCAAGAATGAATTCCCTAACATAATTTATTTCATTACATTTGTGCTAGGTAAAAACTTACCTCTGACCTAGTATAACAAATATGCAATTTACCTGATTATCTGTATAATGCTAATACAACACATTTTAAACCTTTCAGCACATGAGAAAAAAACAAACAAATATTGGACTGTCTACAACATATTATCGCCTACAGGAATAATTCATGATCGATTATAAACGATAGTATCAAAGTGGAAATAACCCAATGATGCCAGGGTGGTAACATTGCTAGATTTCCTAAAGAATCCCTTTAGAACACAAACAAACAAATATTGGACTTATGAACGTCTAGAACATATAGGATCGCCTACAGGAATAATTTATGATCGATTATTAACGATCGTATCAAAGTGGAAATAACTCAATGATCCCAAGGTGGTAATATATTGCTAAATTTTCTAAAGAAACCTTTTAGAACATGAATAACAAAATAAAATAGGACTTATGATTAACGTCTTCAGGTCTAATGGATACAGGATTCATTTATGATCGATTATAAACAATCGCATTAGAGTGCAAAGTAAAATTCCGATTTGTATAACTATTTACATTGAAATGTTTGTTATTATGATCTTGTTTTTGCAGATATTAAAACTAATATAAATACCAACCTGTTTTTAATATTTTCAACATGATTTGCAAGTTAATTATTTAGACATCAACTCTTTGAAATATTAACCATTCAATACTAACCATTTAAATCTCACATACTAAGAAGCGGGATATATATACGGAACCTATACCATAACTGATCAGTATGGTGTTAGACGTAGGTTATAGGATATGTTTAGGATTTAGGAATAGGATAGGATTAGGTTAACATGTTACTAAAAAGTGTTGAATTGATAGTTGTTTGTGGAATACACCATCTCAATTTTTAAAGTATTAATAATTAATAATGTAAAAATCGCTTCAAAATATGACGTCTATATGTCGGGAAAGGCGGGTTCAAAATCTTCACTTTTTGACGTGAATTTACGACGTCTTTAAGACGACGTATACGACGTGAAAATCACGTCAAATCGAGACGTAAAAATCACGTCTTATATTGACCATAAGACGTCTTTATGACGTCTAAATGACGTAATTTATGGTACAAATTGACGTAAAACGCGGGTGCAAAATCTTCACTTTTTGACGTGAATGTAAGACGTCTTTAAGACGACGTACACGACGTAAAAAGAGGTGAATTTGACGTCATTTTTACCAGTGTTTGCTATCAGGGATATATCGATCATATTTATTTTCAACAACAGTAGTCTCACAAAGAGCAGTCTCTTTTGCAGGTCCAAAACTTTGGAATTCCCTCCTACCCCATTTACAGAGCGCTTCATCTTTACATTCAAACATAATTATACAAAGACACCCTTTATACATGTATAATCTCAGTTCTCCCCCATTTCACCCCTACTCCATTTTTGTTTTGTTTTGTTTACTAGTTGTATTTTATTTTGTATGTGTTTATTTTGAAGCAGCTGCTTCACTTAGGGACCATACCCACCAAGATTGTTTTTAATCTTGTTATGAGTGAATAAATCAAGTCATGATCTAAATAAATGTATGTATTGCAACATTGGACAATGCATGTAATGAACATACATATAATAAGGTAATTTAGACTAATTATTTGCATATCCCATAAATATTATATTATTGCGAAACCAGTACGTTCAAATAATGGGTAGCATGAATTTCTGATACATGTATTTTTCTTCATATCCCCATGGCAACCTTCTCAGATCAAAGATTGCCGCTCGATCTCCAGATAACCCATTCTAGGAAACATGTGTTGATTCGTCTGGTTATATGGTTTGTTTCATTTCTGATTTTACAATACAATAATATAATTTTACAATAAATGAACATACTACAAAAGTATCCAGTGTTTATAATAGTAAACAAAGATACTAAAATAAATGGCTTATGCCGAAAGGGTGGGTAGCGTCGCGTCGCGTCGCGTTGACTGGAACGCGACCATTCGTCCAAAGCCCCCCCCCCCCCCGGTTTTGCCGAAAGGGTGCGTTGGGAGCGTCGCGTCGCGTCGCGTTGACTGGAACGCGACCATTTGTCCAAAGCCCCCCCGGTTTTGCCGAAAGGGTGCGTTGGAAGCACTGATTTCCCATTGACCAAAAAATCATGCGATTAGGTATATCTCTGCCGATTCTTAACATATTTAATTGATTTTGGGTATTTGGACATTATTTTGTATGCTCTTTCGGTAAATGTAAAAGTTCAAATTTGAAAAAAAAAAAAAAAAAGATTTGTATGACGTCATATCTTGTGTACTCAATTTGCTCAAGAGTAACCATCGAAGCCTTGGAATATATAGTTCACCTTCGGATTGAATTAAATTGTGTGTAATTAGGCATTTTAGATCATTTTAAATGCATGCTAAACTGCAGTTAAAATTGAGACAAAGATATACTCTTCTCATTAATAAACTTGTTTGAATTTTTAAAATCGGTCAAATGGTTGCGAATATATGACCAATTAATTACCAAGAAGTACCCCCTTTTTTTTTTACTCCCCTTGTTATTTCAGTTCTTTTGTTTTACTTTGTTTAGACAATGGCACCGAAAAAGTGCCTATTATTCCAGTTCCAGTTATTTCAAATGCATTTTATTTCATAATGGTTCGATATGTCCTTCTTCGATTTTGTAATATTTTGTTTGTAATAATTATTAATATTTCTAGAAATATGAATATGAATATTCATATAAAAATCATATTTTCGATGATTAAATTAGGGAATTTGTTCAAATTTGTTTCTGTTATGTTAAAATAAAGCAAACACACATACACATACACGCACACACACACTCACACACATGCACATACACACACTCGCACATACACACGCACATACACACATACACGCACAAACACACACACGCACACACACACACACACACGCACACACACACACACACACACTCACATACACACCCACACATCATTGTATGCATATATACTCTAAACGCGTACACTCGGAATAAGCCCCCCCGTATGTGCCATTTGGTAGCGTTATCTGAGCTGACGCGCCTTAACGCTCCCAACACACCCTTTCGGCAAAACCGGGGGGGGGGGGGGGGGGCGGGGCTTTGGACGAATGGTCGTGTTCCATTCAACGCGACGCGACGCGACGCTACCCACCCTTTCGGCATAAGCCAAACTGTATAACGCCTGACTGTAAAGAAAAGGAAGGAAAATGCAAAAGAGACAACATCCATAACAAAACACAACACTCTTGCATATGTGTAGAAAACCAGATATAATGTAATCCATACAACAGAAATGATAGCGAATAAATAATTTAAAGAATTCTCAATAACGTCATAATATTGTCGTCCATACGACACAAATTGTCATGGAAAAAATGGTCTTTTTCAGATGTGATAAAGACGTCGTAATCATGTCATCCATACGACAAAAAAGATAGTGAAAATAAGTCTTTGAAAGACATCATAGTCATGTTGTAATAACGTCATCCATAGGACAAAAACTAATTGGAAAAACTAGTCTTTGGATGACGTCATAATGACGTCGTAATAAGGTCGTCCATACGACAAAAATCAAAAGCGAAGCACCGAAAAGTAAGTCTTTTGAAAATGTCTTAATGACGTCATAATATTGTTGGAGGTACGACAATAATTATCATAGCGAAATTGAATTTTTAAGACGTAATAATGACGGCGTAATCATGTCACCCATACGACAAACAAAGCTAGTGAAAACTAGTCTTTGAAAGACGTCATAATGACGTCGTAAAAAGGTCGTCTATACGCCAACAATACTTACAAAAAATAGTCTTTGAAAGACATCATAATCACGTAATAACGTCGTCCACACGGCATAAACCTTAATGACAAAATTGGTCTTGAAAATACGTAGTTTTTACGACGTCCTTATGACAAAAACGAGTAGTGAAAAAATGGTCTTTGAAAGACGTAATAAGGACGTCGTAATCATGTTACCCATACGACAAACAAAGCTAGTGAAAACTAGTCTTTTAATGACGTCATAATGACGTCGTTAAAAAGTCGTCCATACGACAAAAATAATAGCAGAAACTGGTCTTTAAAAAGACGTAACAATGATGTCGTAATGAGGTCGTTCATACGACATACAAATGATTGCAAAAACTAGTCTTGTAAAGACGTCATAATGACGTCGTAATACCGTCGTCCGTATGACATAAACCTTAATGGCAAAAATCGTCTTGAAAAGACATCATAAAGACGTCATTTTTACGACGTCCTTATGACAAAAATAAATAGTGAAAAATGGTATTTGAAAGACGTAACTATGACGTCGTACTCATGTCACCCCTACGGCAAACAAAGCATGTGAAAACTAGTCTTTGAAATAAATCATAATCACGTTGTAATAACGTCGTCTATACGACAACAATAATTGGAAAAAATGTTTTTTAAAAGACGTCACAATGACGTTGTAATGAGGTAATTTTTACGACGTCCTTATGGCAAAAAAAAATAGTAAACAAATTGTCTTCGAAAGACGTAATAATGACGTCGTTTTTACGTCTTCCCTACGACACAAATTATCATGTCAAGAATGGTCTTTAAAAGACGTCATAATGACGTCGTATTCACATCGTTTATACGACATACGACGTGTTTACCAGTTAACAACCAAATTTAGACGTCATGAAGACGTCAGTCTGCTATCAGGCATGTAGTCTACAGGAAATGAAACTTACCTAGACGACAACGAACACCTGCATCATCTTCATGACCACAGCTATGGCGCCCTATACCAATGTGAACACAATCAAAGATGACCGACTCTGTCCCAGTACAATAAACATTATCTAGCAGAATATCTCCGGAGCCTGGTCCAAATGTTGCGCCTCCCAGTGCGGCCTCGACATCCTGGAAACCAAGACTTCTGCAGACAACGTTCGCATCCTGGATATCCCAATCATCATCACAGATGGTTCCCCAGGTTCCGTTGTAGTACACCTCTACTCGACCCTCATTGATACTATTTCCATCTTGCAGGCGAACTGTGTATTGGTATAAAAACAATTTTGCTGGTGAGACGTCGCAATTTAGCTTGTTCGCACACATCTCTAGTGTTTACTCGGGGTAACATCGTACTCATCAGGACCACTATTTATAATCTGTAACTTCCTATACATGAAGGACGGCTATTCCTAAAATGCAAAAGAGGTCAGTTTTCTTAAAGACATAAGTACCGCTATTCATAATGTGACATGAGGGTCGCTGCTGCACCACAAATTGTCGTCCCTGCACAAATTTTCGTCGGCGACAATTTGTGCAAAACCTCACACCACAAATTGTCGCCTTCTGCACACACAAATTGTCGTCGGCGACAATTTGTGTAGGGAGCTGACACCACAAATTGTCGCCAGCTATTGAAGCACTGTGTTTTTTTTTTTTCCTTCAAACAAATACACAATAGTCCTCGGTTGGGCAGTGAAATATCACACACACATGTCCACGTTTGCATAGTACTTTTTTTGGGTCCTCGATTGACAGGAATTACAGGTATGTGTGTGTGTGTGTGTGCGTGTGTTTGCCGAGGGATATGTGTTGAGGGTGTGGATGTTGGGGATTGGGTGAGTGTGTGTAAACTATGGTGTGTGTGGATACGCACCAGACATGCATCTTTTGTATTTTTTGTATTTATTAGGTGGGCTGTACATCATACAGACCACCTCATAATTTCGTTAGAATTGCCTTTATTAGGTGGGCTGTACATCATACAGACCACCTCATAATTTCGTTAGAATTGCCTTTATTATTCTTTATTTTTCTTATTTCCAATCACTTTTTTGTTACCACGATAACTTGAAAATGGCTCAATCAAGTGCCTTGAAATTTGGCACACATATATATAGGCATATGGACAAAGCAAAATAAGGTTTTGAACCCTGACCTTGACTGATGACGTCATCTAGGCGCCATTTTGTAAAATTTTTTGAATATCTTCTCATGATCATATCTTCATAACGAAAAGTTGTTTCTCATTCATATTTATCATGATCAAGGTCAATATCCGTCCGGTCAATTTCAGGTCAAAAAACGCGCGCGCATGCGTACGTGCGCGCGTCAGCGCGCGCGCAAAATTTTAAAATGTTCAAAATCGTCGCAAATTCATTTTGGATACGTTTTAGGCCATTTTAAGCATTTTACGAAAAAACGCGCACACGCGCATGCGCGCGCGTTTTCGCGCGTACTGGCATTTTGCAACATAGAATCGCCGAATTTTCTCTGTTATCATATTTAGCCCATCTTTCCAAGCATTTTGATACCTTGTTCACCTTTTTCTGACTAGTAAAAACGCAATGAGCTTCCGTTCAAGAAACATGTCCGTGCGCGCGAGCTCTTGTAATACATAGCATATATGGGCAAAAACATGCCTATACAAAATTCATTGTAACCCTTCAGAATGGATGGGAACTCCCAAGTTTTTTTTCATAATTGGATAGATTATGAGTCGGAGATATGATTTCATGTCTCATTTGACCCTCAATTAACTCATGGCGTCATCATAATGGCCTCCGAACTCAAAATTTCAATTTGCATATTATGACGTCAGCATATTTTTGGAAAATTTATTGTATCTCTGTAAATATTGATCGATTTTCTTCCAAATTTTGATATGTTCTATCTGAGACAATTCTCTACAAATGTGATGATCACGATTTTTCATTTTGACAAAGGCATCATGGCGTATTTTTGCGATTTAAGGAGGCATGTCATTTTTTAACATTTTGCGTGTATTCTCTATGGGACATGACTTTTTTTCAAAACTGGATTCTACATTCCCGTCTTTCGCGACCAATATCTTCTTCGTTTTAGCTTCGTTTACGCTGAACTTCGAGTATGTTGTAGCTGAGACAATAAGCTATCTCAAATGAGCCCTTGATTATGTCTTTAATTTTAGTTCGACCAGCCCACCTATACTTGTTCTAAACAAGTATTACAATTCTAGTTATTATTATTATTCTTTATTTTTCTTATTTCCAATCACTTTTTTGTTACCACGATAACTTGAAAATGGCTCAATCAAGTGCCTTGAAATTTGGCACACATATATATAGGCATATGGACAAAGCAAAATAAGGTTTTGAACCCTGACCTTGACTGATGACGTCATCTAGGCGCCATTTTGTAAAATTTTCTGAATATCTTCTCATGATCATATCTTCATAACGAAAAGTTGTTTCTCATTCATATTTATCATGATCAAGGTCAATATCCGTCCGGTCAATTTCAGGTCAAAAAACGCGCGCGCATGCGTACGTGCGCGCGTCAGCGCGCGCGCAAAATTTTAAAATGTTCAAAATCGTCGCAAATTCATTTTGGATACGTTTTAGGCCATTTTAAGCATTTTACGAAAAAACGCGCACACGCGCATGCGCGCGCGTTTTCGCGCGTACTGGCATTTTGCAACATAGAATCGCCGAATTTTCTCTGTTATCATATTTAGCCCATCTTTCCAAGCATTTTGATACCTTGTTCACCTTTTTCTGACTAGTAAAAACGCAATGAGCTTCCGTTCAAGAAACATGTCCGTGCGCGCGAGCTCTTGTAATACATAGCATATATGGGCAAAAACATGCCTATACAAAATTCATTGTAACTCTTCAGAATGGATGAGAACTCCCAATTTTTTTTTCATATTTGGATAGATTATGAGTCGGAGATATGATTTCATGTCTCATTTGACCCTCAATTAACTCATGGCGTCATCATAATGGCCTCCGAACTCAAAATTTCAATTTGCATATTATGACGTCAGCATATTTTTGGAAAATTGATTGTATCTCTGTAAATGTTGATCGATTTTCTTCCAAATTTTGATATGTTCTAGCTGAGACAATTCTCTACAAATGTGATGATCACGATTTTTCATTTTGACAAAGGCATCATGGCGTATTTTTGCGATTTAAGGAGGCATGTCATTTTTTAACATTTTGCGTGTATTCTCTATGGGACATGACTTTTTTTCAAAACTGGATTCTACATTCCCGTCTTTCGCGACCAATATCTTCTTCGTTTTAGCTTCGTTTACGCTGAACTTCGAGTATGTTGTAGCTGAGACAATAAGCTATCTCAAATGAGCCCTTGATTATGTCTTTAATTTTAGTTCGACCAGCCCACCTATACTTGTTCTAAACAAGTATTACAATTCTAGTTATTCTTTATTTTTCTTATTTCCAATCACTTTTTTGTTACCAAGATAACTTGAAAATGGCTCAATCAAGTGCCTTGAAATTTGGCACACATATATATAGGCATATGGACAAAGCAAAATAAGGTTTTGAACCCTGACCTTGACTGATGACGTCATCTAGGCGCCATTTTGTAAAATTTTCTGAATATCTTCTCATGATCATATCTTCATAACGAAAAGTTGTTTCTCATTCATATTTATCATGATCAAGGTCAATATCCGTCCGGTCAATTTCAGGTCAAAAAACGCGCGCGCATGCGTACGTGCGCGCGTCAGCGCGCGCGCAAAATTTTAAAATGTTCAAAATCGTCGCAAATTCATTTTGGATACGTTTTAGGCCATTTTAGGCATTTTACGAAAAAACGCGCACACGCGCATGCGCGCGCGTTTTCGCGCGTACTGGCATTTTGCAACATAGAATCGCCGAATTTTCTCTGTTATCATATTTAGCCCATCTTTCCAAGCATTTTGATACCTTGTTCACCTTTTTCTGACTAGTAAAAACGCAATGAGCTTCCGTTCAAGAAACATGTCCGTGCGCGCGAGCTCTTGTAATACATAGCATATATGGGCAAAAACATGCCTATACAAAATTCATTGTAACTCTTCAGAATGGATGGGAACTCCCAAGTTTTTTTTTCATATTTGGATAGATTATGAGTCGGAGATATGATTTCATGTCTCATTTGACCCTCAATTAACTCATGGCGTCATCATAATGGCCTCCGAACTCAAAATTTCAATTTGCATATTATGACGTCAGCATATTTTTGGAAAATTGATTGTATCTCTGTAAATGTTGATCGATTTTCTTCCAAATTTTGATATGTTCTAGCTGAGACAATTCTCTACTAATGTGATAATCACGATTTTTCATTTTGACAAAGGCATCATGGCGTATTTTTGCGATTTAAGGAGGCATGTCATTTTTTAACATTTTGCGTGTATTCTCTATGGGACATGACTTTTTTTCAAAACTGGATTCTACATTCCCGTCTTTCGCGACCAATATCTTCTTCGTTTTAGCTTCGTTTACGCTGAACTTCGAGTATGTTGTAGCTGAGACAATAAGCTATCTCAAATGAGCCCTTGATTATGTCTTTAATTTTAGTTCGACCAGCCCACCTATACTTGTTCTAAACAAGTATTACAATTCTAGTTTTATTTATTTTATTTATTTATTTATTATTTATTATTATTATTATTATTTATTTATTTATTTATTTATTTATTTATTTATTTATTTATTTATTTATTTATTTTTTTTGGGGGGGGGGGGGGGGGGGGGGTTTATGAATGGAACAAGAAACATCAATAACAATTTCCGAAACATATATAATATATATATATATATATATATATATATATATACGCCTATTATTCTTCCATCTCAATCATTTATGATTCTTTGCACTATTTAAATATTGGAAGAAACCAAAGCTGAATGTATTATTTCATCTTTCGTTTATATACTGTATATGTTCTAACTAATACTTGAATCACTCCTTTGTGATCCAGCTGAAGTACAGGCGGCTTGCATTGTTCGTAACTCCTTCCCCATGAATTAATTGAGTACAAAGGGCCGAGAGATTGGCTTGCCAATGACCTGAATTTGGATCTGTATTCAATCACACGGTCCCCGTGGCCTAGTGGTTAAGGCGTCAGCGTTCCAAGCTGGAGACCCGGGTTCGAGTCCTGACGGAGACCAATTTTTCGACCAGTGCCTTTTTTCATTTGGAGGATTAAAGGGAGGAACAATGCTTTTAAGTTACGCCTATTATTCTTCCTTCTCAATCATTTATGATTATACTTTGCACTATTCAAATATTTAAATATTGGAAGAAACTAAAGCTGTATGTATTAGTTCACCTTTCGCTTATATATATATGTTCTAACTAATACTTGAATCACTCCTTTGTGATCCAGCTGAAGTACAGGCGGCTTGCTTTGTTCGTAACTCCCTCCCCATGAATTAATTGAGTACAAAGGGCCGAGAGATTGGCTTGCCAATGACCTGAATTTGGATCTGTCTTCAATCACACGGTCCCCGTGGCCTAGTGGTTAAGGCGTCAGCGTTCCAAGCTGGAGACCCGGGTTCGAGTCCTGGCGGAGACCAATTTTTCGACCAGTGCCTTTTTTCATTTGGAGGATTAAAGGGAGGAACAATGCTTATTAAGCTACGCCTATCATTCTTCTTTCTCAATCATTTATGATTATTCTTTGCATTATATATATATATATATATCTATATATATATATATATATATATTTATATACATATATATATATATGTACCATTACAGAAAGGATATTAAATGTACATAACAATTAACAACACATAATTATGATCTTCGTACGAATAATGAGAATTCGATTTTTAGGCTAAGATTAAAAAAAGGAAAAACAAAACAAATACAAAACTAATTGAGCAGGATATTCGACTGCGTGCAGTCGAAAAAGATAGCTTTGCCATTGCTCAATTTAGCCCAAATTAACAGGCACTTAATTTTAATAGTCATTTGTCTATCAGATATGATATTTCACAATTATGAGCTGTTTTGGCATATATACAGTGTGTCCCAGATAAAACGAAACCGGTTTTCATGGCATAAATTTTCTGTCTCGAATGAATATTTTTGATGAAATATACATGAATGAAAAGCTCTGTTTCTCTTCTTCCATTTGATTTACAACTTATGGCGCACATGATTCACGTATGACTGAGTTAGAACAATGCAAATTGGTGTTACATTCTATATTCATGCAGAAATTGCAGGTTTGGATGAGTTTTTTACGTAGTAAACGTACTTATTTTGAGAAAAAAGAAAGACAAACACCGCATTAAAATTCATACATGTATTTTTATCTTTTATATGACACCTACAGAAATATTTGTTTGCATGAAAGAAGATAAACCGAGCTTTTCATTCATGTATATCTCATCAAAGAAATTATTCATGATGACAGAAAATTTCAGCCATGAAATCCGGTTTCGTTTTTTTCTGGGACACTCTGTATGTATGAGCCGTGACCTTGACCTTTTACATTATGACCCACACAATTAAATAGGGATATTAGCTCCCTAAGATACAAATAGGTACTAAGTTTGATGATTATTTGTCTACTGGTTCTTGAGATTTTGAAATGACAAGATATTTTGGCAGAATGAGTCATGTGACCTTGAACTTTGACATTTGACCTCATGAACCCACAATCCGTTGGCTACAATGGCTTCCGAAGATAAATTCAGGTACCAAGTTGATTAAATTCTGACATTCTGTTCTTGAGATGTTGCAATGTACAAGCTATTTTAGCATATATATTGAGCACTGCGACTTGCGACCTTAATACACCAAAATAATTATAATGATTTATTTGGTTTCTCAAGATACATGTACCAAGTATGGTGCAAATCCACTAATTACTTCTCGAGATAACGCGACCAACAGCTATGTTTGCATATATAATGAGCACTGTAGCCTTTGACCTTTGACCTCATAACCCCAACATCTAATCAGTTCATGAGCACCCTAAGATACGAATTAAGTTTGGTGAGAATCCGTCAATCGGTTCTTGAGTTAACGCGATCACGAGCTATTTTTGCATATTTAATGAGCTCTGTGACCTTTGACGTTTGACCTCGTTACCCCAAATCTAATCAAATCATTGCGGCACCCCAAGATACATACATGAAGCAAGTTTGGTGATAATCCGTCAATCGGTACGGGACGTACGTACGTACGGAAGGGCGGACAGACGTATACGTACGGACGGACGGACAGACAACCGAACAACATAATGCTTCCGGCTATTTTGTTGCGGAGGCATAGCAACAAACATTTTCTACCCCCCCCCCCCCCCCCCTCCACACCCCCTGCTCACACACTTTTTAAAAAAGGGATTTTTTTTTTTCCTCCAAATTAAAAACATCTAACATTTACAATTGAATTAAACGTGTTCAATGTTAAGAAATACAACAATTACAGTATAATGAAAGATAAAGTAGAAATGATTCTTACCCTGATAGCAGACACTGGTAAAAATTACGTCAAATTTACGTCATTTTACGTCGTGTACGTCGTCTTAACGACGTCTTAAATTAACGTCAAAAAGTGAAGATTTTGCACCCGCGTTTACCGTGATATCGACGTCATATTTTGACGTGATATTGACGTATTTTTTTCCGAAAAGGCGTCTTTATGACGTCTTTAAGTCGTCAATTTGTACCATTAATTACGTTATTAAAGGGGACCACCAGGCAAAGGACAACACATTATTATATGCTTTGTTACCGTTTTGTGATATCAAATAGATACCCAACATTTTGCAAAGGGTTGTGTAATTCATAAACAAAGCAATTAATTTCCACCACTTACGGAACCACGGCTATCTCCTGGTTCCACACGGGCCATGTATTTGCGAGTGCGCCAATGCAATTCACGCGTACGTCAATAGAATCCCGGATGATTCGTTCGCTCTGCACAGAGCGCCGCTGGCTCTGCTCGCATAATAGTCTGCGCATTCAGACCGCATAACCGCATGGCTGAGAATGGTGATGCGTTTTCCAATTATATATTTTTTTCTGAAAACATATTTTTGTGAACTTATTGAAGGAATGGAATACTAAAGATGTTACCTTTCTATAATAAGATTATTATTTTGGGGTGGTGGTACCCTTTAAGACGACATAAAGACATCGTATTGGTCAAAATAAGACGTGATTTTTACGTCTGGATTTTACGTGATTTTCACCTTGTGTACGTCGTCTTTAAGACGTCGTAAATTCACGTCAAAAAGTGAAGATTTTGCACCCGCGTTTACCGTGATATAGACGTCATATTTTGACGTGATAATGACGTATTTTTATCCGAAAAGGCGTCTTTATGACGTCTTTAAGTCGTCAATTTGTACCATTAATTACGTTATTAAGACGACATAAAGACGTCGTATTGGTCAAAATAAGACGTGATTTTTACGTCTGGATTTGACGTGATTTTCACCTTGTGTACGTCGTTTTTAAGACGTCGTAAATTCACGTCAAAAAGTGAAGATTTTGCACCCGCGTTTATCGTGATATAGACGTCATATTTTGACGTGATAATGACGTATTTTTATCCGAAAAGGCGTCTTTATGACGTCTTTAAGTCGTCAATTTGTACCATTAATTACGTTATTAAGACGACATAAAGACGTCGTATTGGTCAAAATAAGACGTGATTTTTACGTCTGGATTTGACGTGATTTTCACCTTGTGTACGTCGTTTTTAAGACGTCGTAAATTCACGTCAAAAAGTGAAGATTTTGCACCCGCGTTTATCGTGATATAGACGTCATATTTTGACGTGATAATGACGTATTTTTATCCGAAAAGGCGTCTTTATGACGTCTTTAAGTCGTCAATTTGTACCATTAATTACGTTATTAAAGG